>JAKJMR010000251.1:363329-387884 GCA_024449315.1 Daboia siamensis | reverse complement strand
TTATTTATTTATTTATTTATTTATTTATTTATTTATTTATTTATTTATTTATTTATTTATTTATTTTTGGGACTTATATGCCGCCCTATATCCCGAAGGACTCAGGGCGGCTAACAACAATAAAATACAATGATACAAAAGTTAAAAAGAATTAAATTAACAGCCCCAATAAAATAAATTAAAATTGAAGTTAAAAATTAAAAAACATTTTAAAATCCCTGTCGTCAGTCCAGGTCAGCCTGATGGAAAAGAATTGTTTTAAGGCCGCAGCGAAAGGACCGGGCCATCTGGAGCTCAAGGGGAAGTTGGTTCAATAGGCCCTCCCCCTGGGGGTCACCAGCCGACATTGTCTAGCCGACAGCACCATGAGGAGGCCCTCTCTGTGTGACCGTACTGGGTGATGGGAGATCATTCCTGGTAGCAGACGTTCCTGCAAATATCCTGGGCCTAAGCCATGTAGGGCTTTAAAGGTAAGTACCAGCACCTTACTTAGCTACAATTGGATGTAAGAAAGTCAGACACATGAGCCAAAAGCCATGAAATTGATCATTTCCAGGAATGTCCCATTTTTAATTATTTTAGCTCAATTTTAACCATTTCTACTGTTATTATTAGTTATCCCATTTGATTATTACTAATGCTTTCCAAAATGGTAATATTTCAGATCCTGTCATTTACTGGTTTTTTTTTAAATTCCAGTGCTTCCTTAATCATCCATAACTCTAGGTAATATTTCTTGATCAAGTGTTTTTTGTTGTTCAGCTTTTTTTCTTTCATATGTTTCCAGCTTGCTTTCATCTGATCTTAGCACAATGATCTTATTTTCTAGACTAATCTTCCATTTTGGTGGTGCACTTTTTGGCTTCTTTTTTGATTTGCACCCTAGGTATTATCCTCATGCCCACCTAGCAGTTCAAAAGCATTCAAAATACAAAAAGACTAGTACGTACTACTTCAGTGGAAAGGTATTCCATGAACTTTTGGTGTATAGCCATGCTGGCTCCCTCAGCCAAGAAATGGATATAAGCCATGTCCTAGAGTCAGACACGACTGGACAAGGAAATCTTTATCTTTATCCTAGGTATTCAGTCATAACTGTACCTCTGCTATATATGAAATGATTTGTTTCTTTCAGTGAGCTGATACTTATGTTTAATATTACAGTACTGGCATCGTTTACTACTTGTGCTAGCTGTTTCTTCTGAACAAGCGTCAATGCAGGCAAACTTATTCTGTTATTTTTGTTTTTGAATCAAATGAGAGCTTTGGTTGGTTTTTTTTTCAGGAAAAGGGTAAAGGAGAGGATCCCTGATTTTGGAATGAAAATGATTGAATAGCAATGCTGGCTTCCTCTATTGCCAACTCTCCCTCTTTTGCCTCTACAGTCTATGTTACTTCTGGCAAGGCTTTGATTTCTTTGCCCTGGGTAGACCTTTACAGTTATTTCAGTTCTGCTTCTATAAATTCTTTATTTCATATTATAAATTGATGTTGATATGCTAACCTCTGTTGTTTTATTTCTGATCTGGCTATGGTTCTTTCTGGAACTGGTGCAGTCTTTTGATATATCCTTTTCTTGTTGGATTTGATTTGTAATAGATTATTATTATTATTTCAATCTTTTTATATTTGGCATGGATAAACACCTTCTTTTCCAGTAACCTTGCAGTTCCTCACCCTGTTTGCTCAGCCAACAATCCTGTAACCCATTTGTCACCAGAAGTACAGGAATTCCAACATCTATCATAATCCTTGTTAACCCAAAGGATTGCTAATCTGGTATCAGCTTTTGTAAATTATATCTAACCATATTAATATGGGATAGCCTTTATCTGACTCCTCTAGTGAGACCTGTTCAATATGACTGAACCTCTGACATAGCTGTCAGAGTATATAATTCACACACAGGTATAAAGGTAGTACTTCATTGGGAGATCTTTGCTTTATTATTGTTGTTAATCACACAATCAGCTAGATATTTAGACTGGATTTGGAATGTTTATCCATGTACTGAGTCTTTCCCTAGGACCTGATGCAGTTATTTGTTGATATTTTCAGTACATGTTGTAAGTTGTACCAAATAAAGCTACTGTTTGCAATTGACTGATAGTAAATTTGTCAATAGGAATGTTGTTGTTGCTGTTGTTATTTTAATTTTCTACTAATGAGAGAAAGATTTAAAGGAAATGGATATTTCTGGAATGTCTGTTGTAATGTATATTAGTATTCCCCAAAAGGCTCCATCTCACTATATGATATTTTAATGTTTCTATTATACCCTTTTTTATATTTAAGACTCTACTGGCCTCCTATTCCTCTTCTGATTTAAGTCAGTTACACAGAAGAACATTTTTCTATCTTAAAGCAAATAGACATATCATATATCATTTATCATTTAAAACCAAATTGATTATCTAAATAATCAATTTTGTACAAAACAAAATGTAATTACATGCAATAGCTATCATCTGCCAAAATGCTAAAGAGAAAATAAATTTCATTAAGACTATAGTGAATCAACAGTAATCAAATCTGATTTGATTTGGGCTTAGATTGTAAGCCACCCTGAGTCTTCAGAGAAGGGCGGGATATAAATGGGATTAAAATAAAAAAATAAAATAAAAATAAATCTTTGCTTTTTTTCTCTTAAGGATATATTAACAAGCTAACTTTACTCGTCTGTCTACATATCTTTCGGTTAGGACATTTTCTGCTGTAATTTGTTTCCCTTATCTGAGACTTTACATGTATATAGCAAAACACCATTGCTAGCTTTGTATATAATGAGATATAATAAATCTACAGCAAGAATACTTGAGTAGTTAACTTTAGTTACATTTCAGAAAGAATCTTTTAACAATAATATTTTTTTAAACCCTTGTTTGGATCTTCATCCTATCAACATTTTCACCTAATTTATATTTTAGTTGTGAAAATGTGACTTTTCTCAGTTTTTGTTGCTGAGTTCTTACCAAGAATATGTTCTTACTTTTGAGTTTGACCAATAGAAATATCTTTTGCACTTTGGTGTATGTATTTGAGTATGTATATATTTATATATTTATATGTATATATTTAAAAAAGTTTCATTCTGATTAGTAATGCCTAATTAAATGCCTTCCTACAAGCCAGGCTTCAAGCTTTTCTTCTTCTTTTTTATAAATAAACATGTTTTAATTTCACAACAGAAATCCTGACATTACTTTGAAAACTAGGAATGTAGGAGGGTGATCTGAGTTGTACAAAAGTGCGTCATATTCAAGTTAACAAGATAGCAAATTATGTGAATTCTGCTCACAGAGGACAAACAATCCCTCTTACCAATATGCTTATTGCCTTCAAGATGTTTAATGGCAAACCCTTCTATATTTCAACAATTATCCAGCCTATTTTAGCTTGAACTAGTGCTACTCCTACATGATATCAATTGTCATGCAGCCTTTACAGATAATACTGTGGATAAAGCATTATAGGAAAGCAAGAGAGTAGCACATCCTGAATTAGCACCCATTAAAAAGCAATAAGCTGCCAAATGTTATTATGCTGACATTTTGGTAACACAAAGATCAGGATCACAGCAGGGAAAATGGGCAGGAAAGCTATCAGTGTACATGCTCTTCTAGAAGGAATAGATGTCACTGATTATTATTTTTTTATCTTGAGTAGGTGGAACAAAAAAATAGTAGCAGATGATATTTCTCTATTAGCTATAAGTATTCTTATTAAATTTGGAACGAAATTGCTGAAATAATATGATAATAATATGCTAGATAAAAAAACTCAGCTTAACCAGGAATGATCTCTTTGGTTGTAGGATCTTACTTTGGTTTCCTGAGTTTTATAAAATATTCCTTCTCCACAGTGTCTTAGTAGGTATAACTGTACCTACTGTAATTTTATCATGTAAAATGTCAAGCTACCTTAATATCAAACAGCTGCAGCATCAATAACCTTCCTGGAACTACAGCAAAATAGAGATATTGATGCAAAACATAAACCAATGACAATGATAGCATTATCTACTCCAGGCATCAATGTTATTGGCATCAAGTCAAATACTGAACTGCCTTCTTTGCACCATTTGCACCTGCCAGGATCGCAACAGCTGTAGAAAGTCCTTCATCCATCCATCACCAGCTTCTGCCTCCATCTTGTGCCAAGGAAATACTTTTTCTGCACTAAGGAGGAAAAAAAAAAACATATCCAGGAAACTACAGACCAATCAGCCTAACATCAATACCTTGGAAGATACTGGAAAAAATAATCAAAAAACATCTGCGAACGTCTAGAAACAAATAAAGTTATAACTAGTAGCCAGCAGATCATGTCAAATCAATCTTATTTCATTCTTTGACAAAGTGACTAAATTAGTTCCCCGCAAAATGCTGTGGACTTAGTATATTTAGACTTCAGAAAGTCATTTGACCAAGTAGACCACAACCTACTTCTTGGTAAGCTAGAAAAATGTGGGATAAACAACATCACCACCAGATGGATTTTTATCTGGCTGACAAACCATACTCAACAAGTAGTCCTTAATGATACTACATCTACATGAAAGGAAGGAAGCAGTGGGGTACTACAAGGTTCTGTCTTAGGCCCAGTATTCTTCAATATCTTCGTAAATGACTTAGATGAGGGAATAGAAGAGAATCTCATCAAATTTGCAGATGACACTAAACTGGCAGAAATAGCCAAGACCCAGAAGACAAGCTCAGAATCCAAAAAGATCTTGACAGACTTGAAAAATAGGCTCTATCCAACAAAATGATATTTAATGTGGAGAAAAGCAAGGTTTTACACCTGGGCAGGAAAAAACCAAAGCTACAAGTACAGATTAGGCAAAACCTGGCTCCAAAACAGTAACTGTGAGAGAGACCTTGGAGTTCTAGTGGACAATCACTTAAACATGAGCTAGCAGTGTGCGGCAGCAGCCAAAAAAGCTAATACAATCCTTGGTTATATAAACAGAGGCATAGAATGAAAGTCATGTGAAGTATTAGTGCTGCTTTATTAAGCCTTAGTAAGGCCACATCTGGAATACTACATCCAATTTTGGTCATCACGTTACAAAAATGATGTTTAGACATTGGGAAAAAGTGCAAAGAAGAGTAACTAAGATGATTAAAGGCCTGAAGACTAAAACATACGAAGAACTGTTGCAGGATTTGGGAATTGCCAGTCTAAAGAAAAGAAGGACTAGGGAGGACATAATAGCAGTATTTCAGTATTTGAGAGGCTACCACAAGGAGGAGTGGGTTGATTTATTTTTCAAAGCACCAGAAGGCAACACAAGAAATAAAGGATGGAAACTAATCAAGGAGAGAAGCAATTTGGAATTAAGGAGAAACTTCCTAACAGTGAGGACAATTAACCAGTAGAACAGCTTGCCTTCAGACATTGTGGGTGCTTCATCACTCACGGTTTTCAAGAAGAGACTGGACAGCCACTTATCTGAAATGATATAGGGTCTCCTGCTTGAGCAGGGGGCTGGACTAGAAGACCTTCCAGCTCTATTCTATTCTTTTAAAAAATAAGACATATACTTGATGTATACGAAGTCCTTATGAAATGATCCCAGCTTTGAGGATCAAAACATTTATTTTTTAAAACCTTAAAACATGGTTCTGGATTTTAAAAAGTGTCTTAAAATATATAATGTCTACTTTGTAGTGTACCCTATGGAAACAGAATGAACATGTATAAAAAGGTAATGGCTCAGAATTTGGTTCAAGTTCCTAATTAATTCAGCTATTTCATTTGGTATGCAAATGAATACGGTTAATTGAAATCTATATAAGATAATAGTCCTGAATTGTGATTAAAAGCTGTTATACTTATTAGTTAAAATTCTGGTCTATTATCTGAAAGCCAATATATTCAACCAACAAAGAGACAAGTTAATGTCCCAATACCGTTGAATGTTGCCTAAATTTGAGAATTGTCCTAATTAGGAAGAACATATAATTTTTATCCATATAAGACAGAAAATGCTGGCGAAATAGACTCAAGGACTAAAGTTTAGTCTGTTTGGGGTGGGACTTTATTCCCTGCCTTGTTATCATGGAATTCACAATTAGTAGCTATAATGAGGACACTTTCACAGATTAGCATTACCCTTCCTAAGTGAGTCATATTTCACATCATTTCTTGCAATTGCAATTAAGTTTTTCGGCCAGCTTTTGAGAGCCAGTTTGGTCTAGTGGTTAAAGCACTAGGCTAGAAAATGGGAGACCATAATCTCAAGCTCTGCCTTACCCATGAAAGCCAGCTAGGTGATCTTGGGCTAGCTATTCTCTCTCAGTCCAACTCACTCCACAAGGTTGTTATTAGGGGGGGGGAGGAGGAAGAGAGGTATGTTTGCCACCTTTACTTCTTTGTAAAAATAATAAGGGTAGAATACAAATAAATAATAAAAGTATCTAAAAATAGCAGTTAGTACAAACTGCATCAGTTACTGTACATCAATGTCACACGTTGCCTTCACTGAAAAAAATCCACTGGCTGTAAACTAATGAACAATACAACCTTAAGTATTATTATTAAACTTTAAAACTTTAAACTGTTTATGAAATGACTGCTCTAAGAAGCTTAAAACCTTTACCTTTCTTTACTATTTACTAAGTTACAGAAAGGTAAATTCCAGCAGATTGATGGGGGGAAAAAAGTTAAAGACAAGGTAAAAGGAATTTGACAGTCAACGCAATTACCTAGAGAAATGGTAAGCATTCCTTCATTGGATAAAAGGATATTTGAATAAAGTCTTTATGATCTGAATTATGATACAAAAATCCTGACATTTTTTATCAACCTGAGTGCTGATACTTTTATGTTCATTGTATGGAGTATTTAATTATTATGAATGTACATTCACAGTTGATGTCACATTGCCTATCTAGGCTCTTATTTTAAAGAACATTTTGAAATAACTTTTGGTGGATTCTGTCATGTTTTAATATTGCAAGCGGAGGGGGGAAAATAACAAAGATTTTGATACTTCTCCCCTGTTCTAAATAATGCTTTGTGGTGAATCAGAGAATTGTGTGGGGTGAAGATTAATATTTATTGATATTGTACATAATCTATATCTGGATTAGACTGACATCACCTATCTATTGGTCTGGAGATCCCCCCTTGTGGTCTTAGGGGAGGGAAAAACAGAAGTAAATAAAGCTTCTCAGAAAGACCTGGGCATGAATAATATTTTTTTTACAAAGTCAGTGCTGTAATATTTCTGAAACAGAACTATCTAACTCTAAACCATTAAAGAGTTTTTGAGAAAGTTAATTTATGGCAAAAACATACCTTTTTGGGTTGCAGCAGTGAGAAACTGCCAAAAACTGCCTTATGTTCCCTAGGATATTTTTCTGTTTTAAAATATGCTTTGATACATTATTTCAATAAAATATTAGTAAAGCTCTGAATAATAACAAGAGATTTATTTCGGTATTGGCAATGAGCTCCCCTATAGACATGCAATATAAGGACTATAAAATGAAAATTATAAAATAGAAACAGTCTGTTAAAAACCAAAACTTCAAAGATTGTATCAGCTGCCATTTAACATCAAAAGTATACAAAATAGTATTATTTTTAACATGTAATTTGGAGTTGTGGTTAATCAAACTGATTTTATTTGGAAAAATGGGATAAGATTACATTTGGGCTTCATATAAAATAAATAACATAACACATAGAATTAAAAAGTGTATACCATAATTGCAAGGATTTTCATTTCCTTTGTTTGTAAATTAAGATGGGGGAGTTTTCCTACATGGAGTTATTACTAGCTATTATAATCCACGTTTAGATTGAGGAGCCCTTGAATTTAATTCATCTCTTGATAACTAGATGAAGTAGAACATATTTTTATTGTAGGTTTTTTGTTTTTTTAAGGTAGGTTTTAAAATCTAAGCTAAAGCCCTAGCATTAGTGAAATTCTAGTAAGTATTAATTAGACCAGGCTCAGTTTATCTTCTGCAGTCAGAAAAGGTCATGCAAGTACTTAGATTGGTGTGAATATTTTTGTAAAGCTTTTTTTCTGAGCAAGACCCCAAAGATCTTCCTCCCAATGTTATTTTTTCAGCTGCTTTGGAATGTTTATTCTTACGTGGAATATTCTCATTCATAATGAGAAAAAATGTCTTAAATAATTCTGGAATGTTTTGTGAAATTTAACAAAAGAGTCTTTATAAATATGTTACATAATTCTGGACCAAAAGTGCTTTTTCTCTGACATCTATATTGATTACAAAACTGGAAATACATTTTTGCCATGTTTGAAAAGATAGACTGAAAATACATTTTGTCAATTTCAAAATCTACCAGTAGCAGTTTATTTTTCTGTTTACATAAATACTATAAGAAGTGAAAACCAGTAGCATTTGTAGAAATGTCACCATATTGTAGTTAAAAAAACATTTTTATAAAGATATTGTTTATCTATCTCAGTTTTGAACTAAGAACTCTCCAATTGTTTTTTTTATGTTGAAATATTCCGTAATTCTGTTCCTTGATGTGTGTCAATGTTGTAAAACTAAGACTAATAGATGGTGGTTTTGTTCTACATATACATTTTTAAGTATGAAAATGTTGCACAATAGCATGCAATGACAATTTCTGTATGCACAGTATAAAATATACAGACAGTTTTGTCTAGTAGTTAAGAAATCGGGCTAGGAAATTAGAGACCATATACCATTCCAGACAAATGTTTGTCCATTCTCTTTGTAAAAGCCTTTAGTTGGAGCACGCCTAACTTCTGAAGGCAAGTCATTCCACTGGTTAATTGTTCTTACTATCAGAAAAATTCTCCTTAATTCTAGGTTGCTTCTTTCCTTGAGTAGTTTCCATCCATTGTTTCTTGTCTTGCCTCCTGGTAACTTTGAAAATAGGTTGACCCCATCTTCATTATGGCAGCTCTTCAAATATTGGAACACTGCTATCATGTCACCCCATCTTTCTTTTCACTAGACTAGACCTACCCAATTCCTGCGATCGGTCTTCATATGTTTTAACCTCCAACCTCCTAATTGTCTTTGTTGCTTTTTTCTGCACTCTTTCCAGAGTTTCTACATTTTTTTTTAATAATATGGTGGCTCACACTGGATCCAGTATTCTAAAGTGTGGTCTTACTAAGGCTTTTTAAAATGGTACTAATATTTCAGACTGTTTATGAAAGATTTAATTGGAATTCTATTGTGACTATATTCAAAATAAGCCAAAATAAAATTTATACCTGAATTCAAAGTTTTCCATTTCTAGAAGTTCTTTCCTAGGAACAAATGCTAAATAACTTCAAACATATTGGGCAATTTTTCCTAATTGGAATGCATGCAGTGCATTGTTAAAACAGAAAAAAGTAAACCCTATTTCATTTATATATACACAGATTTGCGTGCATCATTTCAATGTACAGTGTGTTTTGTTCCAAAACCTTCAAGCACATATACCCTTTCGATGATCACAGAGTAAGGGTAACTCATATTGATAAATGCTGTTGCCTCAGGCTGCATGTAGAATAAACACCAGCAGTGGCTTTATTTGGCATCAGAGTGTTTGTTTTTTTGAAAATTACTCAGCAGCACTCTGCAATCAGAAACTAAATGTTAGAGGTAGGACTCTTAAAATGTGAAACACAACAGTCTATTCTCTTTTATAAAATAAGTCAACAGCTATTCCTCACTGTGAAGCTTAAAACTGGTTATCTTGCACCCACATATGATTTTTTTTAATGTTTTTGGTAAAAGTCCTATCCCACCACCCTGGTGTTAATCTTTTATATATGCAAATCTTCAAACTGCTGCTATTGTTCAACAACTACTCATACTGTTAAACTTTTCAAAATCACTGTGTGTGATTTGTGTATATATGTGATATATATCTATGTAAGTATATTTGCATATATATGCACCATATGAACTCTTTCTTGTTTCCCATTCACATGTATACATGTTTTTTTTTCCATTTCTATTATTTTGGAAGTACATCTGAAATTAGGGCTTCTAGTGAAAATAATTTGGTCTAATAATCTTTTTTAAACTTTGATTTAATTCCACAAAGAGAAAATAAAACCATGAGCAGGATGGCCATTCAAATGGAGATGTTCATCAGGTAATTTCCATAGGATATGGATTCTAATATGGAAGCATTGTCCTTCTGCTTGCTTTCCCCTCCACAGTTTAGACTCCAGCAAATAAAAGAAGAAGTGCTATTTCTCACACAGTTCTGTTTCACAAGCGGTAGAAAGAATGAAGAAAAAGGAAATATCAAGGTAGGCTAATAGAAGATATAATGGAAACATTGTTTCTGGACTTCCCCACTTTATGATGTACATGGAAAAGATATTACGAATGAGGCAAATATACGTGTCCCAGGATAATTATTCAGGTTCCAATCTGGGTCAGTCACTGGGACCAGGAGTCCATCTTCAGGGAAATTCTCTCTAGAATAAGATATTAGTATAACCCAGGGCTTTTCAACCAGTGGTATGGGTACCACCTGTGGTACATTGGCACCTGGCAGGTGGCACACAACCATCCTAGAAAAGTGGTAGCGGGGGAGGGGAATGAGCTGAACTGGTGGCAGCACCGCACAAACCTGAGCAAGAGATGGCTGGAGCTGCAGGGCTATCAGGGCTCAGTGAAAGCGCCATGATCAGCACTTCTTTGCAGCTGTCAGAGCTCCGTGGAAGCACCAGAATCAGCACCAGGCTCCAGCTGGAGCTTGGTGCTAATCCTGGTGCTTCTGCTGAGCCCAGAAGCGCCGATCAGCTGGAATGTTGCAACATCTCCAGGGTCTTGTGATTCACATTCATATTTTTGGCAACTGATTCATATTTATGATGTTCACAGTGTTCCAGGGTCATGTGAAGTGACCAAAACCTGCTGCAACCACCCAGCAGACGGGGGAAATAAAAACCAACCCCCCATTCCCACTGCCAATCCTCAACATAAATGCTCACAACAATGAAAACCTCGGACAGGAGGAAGAGTGCTCCCGGGCGGGCAGGCAGGTGTCTTGCTCAGCTGTGGCTTGGGGAGCACTTTTTCAGTGCCGTTGTAACTTCATACAGTCACTAAGTGAACTGTTGTTAAGTCGAGGACTACCTGCACTTTATCACTTCCTCCCCTTTTTTTTGGGTCATCAAGTTCAGATGTTGCTATAACCTAAAAGTGGTACAATGTGTGAAAAGGTTGAAAAGCCCTGGTATAACCAATCACTCAGGAAGTGCAATAGCAATTATTGGGTAAATATTAAACAAAATGGTTGTTAAGTGAAGCTGCAATTATGTGTATGATCTTACTTATGTACTGTTATTTACTATAATAATTGTGAATAGTTGCTATAGTTGCTAAGGATTACCTGTAGATGCTAACTTGCAAATGCTTCATGGCCATTTCATGAACAATGTATCAATTTTAAAAGTGAAGCACCTGTAGGCAAAACTTCATTTAAAAAGAAACATATGAGGCACAACTATAAGGAAAATGTACAACTAAACAATTAAAGAGCTAACAGAGAGAGAGAGCCTGTGGCCTAGGGGTTAAAGCAACTGCTTAAGATGCAGTTGGCCCAGGTTCGAATCTCAGAAGGGTATGGCTGACTGATGAGAACAAATAAGTTTGAAATGATCATATCGGTCTCCCTTTATTCTTTGTTAGCAAGCCAAAAATATTTACACAAATATGAGCTGCCACTGCTGTGGCTACTGCCTGTAGATGGCCTTGGGCTAGGCTGAAACAGGAAATAAGATTTGTCTCCTGTCTGGGACTAAGCAAGTGTATTCTGAATGCTTAACAAACATTTAACACATATCTTCCTTGCTTCTCAGCTAACAGACAGAGAGAGAGAGAGCCTGTGGCCTAGAGGTTAATGCGGTGTGCGTCGAGCACTTGTACCCACTACCCTTAATGAAAGACATGCTAACCCATCTGGCCAGCGGAAGGGTGTTCACCTAATTGGACCTGCGGGAGGCTTACTATTGGGTATGAACCAAGAAGGGCGATGAGTGGAAAACTGCGTTTAATTGCCTACTTGGTAGCTTCCAGTTTCGTGTGATGCCGTTTGGACTCCAAGGGGCTCCCGCAGTGTTCATGCAACTGATAAATCAGGTACTGCATGAACATCTGTATAGAGGGGTCCTCGTTTATCTCGATGATATATTAATTTATTCTGAGACCATGGACGAGCACGTTGCTCTGGTGTGGCAGGTGTTACAAAAATTCCTGGAGGCTCGGTTGTATGTGAAGCTCACGAAATGTGAGTTTTATACTTCCCATTTGGACTATCTAGGTTATAGGATATCAGCAGCTGGGATTGAGATGGACCCCAGGAAAGTGGAGGTGAGCACCAAGTGGCAAGCACCGAGAATTCAATGTCAATTGCAGAGTTTTTTGGGGTTTGCCAACTTTTACTGGCAGTTCATTCCATCGTTCGCCACGATTGTGTTGCCTCTAACGGACCTGCTGCAGACCAAGCAGCTGTCGGTGAAGCTGCATCCAGGGTTAAGGGTGGCATGGTCCGCCGAATGTCAGCAGGCGTTTGCATTGCTGAAAAGGATGTTTGCCAGAGAACCTGTGTTGTTACACCCTGATCCTAATGCACCGTTTATCGTCCAAGTGGACAAAAGCGATGTGGCTGTAGGGGCCATTCTGCTGCAACGAAACGGCAATGGAGTGCTAAAGCCTTGTGCGTCTGCTTCTAAGAAGCTAACGGCCACTGAACGGGCCTGGGCCATCTGGGAAAAGGAGGCCTTTGCTGTTCAGTGGGCATTAGAAATGTGGTTTCACCACCTGGAGGGGGCGGAGAAGCCGTTTGAGGTGTGGACGAACCACAAAAACCTAGAGGCCTTGCAGTCACCAAGGAAGTTGGTCCCGAAACACGTCCAGTGAGCCTTGTACTTCAAGCGTTTCAGGTTCACTTTGAAGTACGTCCCAAGAGGGAAGAATCTTCTGGCGGATGCGCTCTCACGTCTCCCACAATACGATAGCTGACGGGAGGAGGTGGTGCAGGCTATTATACCCCCCTGTGAACCAGAAATGATACAAGCCGCAGGGTCTTAGGATGTTAATGACCTGCTACACCGCCTACGGAAAATACTCAAGGAGGACATTTGGTTACAACAACATCCGCATCTTCTGACCCTAAGAGAGGGGTTGGCCTGGTACAGAGATAGAATGTACATTCCGTGACCTCTTAGAGCGGTCGTCTTATATAGATACCATAACGCCAAGCAAGCCGGCCACTTTGGTTTCTTGAAAACTGGCACAACAGTTTTGGTGGCCAGGCATGAAACGGGATATCGAGGACTATGTACAGAACTGCCATACGTGTGCTACTACTAAACCCCGGCCCAGAAAGCCATTGGGTCTCTTGCAATCAGTGGCAGATCCCTGTCAACCATGGTAAGACATAGTCATGGACTTCATTGTGGAGTTACCGGAGAGCCAGGGGTATACCGTTATATGGACAGTTGTAGATTTGTTCTCCAAGCAGGCCCACTTTGTGCCATGTAAAGGACTGCCATCAGCCCGGCAATTGGCATGGATGTTTTTGACACACATTTACCGCTTACAAGGTGTGCCCAGGCATATCATTTCAGACCAAGGGGTACAATTCACGGCTAAATTCTGGCGAGAGTTTGTCCAGTTCATCGGGTCGTCCCAGGGATTGAGTTCCGGGTATCATCCCTGTACCAACGGAGCAGCCGAATGAGCCAACACCATGGTGGAGCAGTATTTGCGTAGCTATGTATCCTACCAAAAAATGGACTGGGTGGACCTGCTGACTTTCGCGGAGGTAGCCCATAACAATGCAGTGCACAGAGCTTCCGGGCGGCAAGGCTCCGTTGACGACAGCCATTTCGGCTGTCAGCCCCGCTGTCTCCATAGAGCCGCCAAAAACAGCGACGATCAGCTGTTTGGAGGCTCGGAAGCCCGCTCCTCGGGAGAAGAGGAGGGGGTGAGCGCCCAGGCAGGGGTAGAGCTCCCCCAGACCGCCAGAGTTGAAACTCTGGTGGTTGAAGGGTTGAGCCCCCCCGAAGCCTGAGTTTGCTCTGGACTCCGGGACGCCTCTGCTCCAAGGCTTTGGAGCAGAGCAGGACGCTGCAAACATCCCTGCTAGCAAAAGTGAACTTTGGATTACCTGGATGCAGGCAGAGCTGTGCAGGAGAGTACTGTCAGAGCAAGTAATTGAACTTTAACTCAGTAAACTTTGTGGAGACTTTTAAGTAGTGCAGAAAGTGAAAGTGCGCAATAGAATTAAGTGGGTGAAAATGGCTGCCAAGTCAACTAAAGTTACTAGAAGCGTGGGGGCTTCGCCAGTTCAGCAATCTTCATTACAGGCTCTCATGCCCCCCCCATCCGGCACCTGCACCCGCACCAGCCTTGACAATAAAAGATCTGCAGGATGTTTTGCAAGAGGCTTTGAAAAGGCAATCTCAGCAATTAGCTGAGCTCATTGAGGAGAAGAATACAGAAATAAGGGCAGACATCTTACTTGCATTTCAAGGCATGGCTGTTTGTATTGAACGTTTGGATGAGAAAGTGGAAGAACTTAGCCAAAATAATATGAGATTAGATGCCAAAATGACGGATGCTGAAACAGTGATGGAAAAGATTGATGACGATTTATTATTGGTCCAGCATAGAGAGATGGAGTTTGCTGTGAGAATTAGGGGGCTGAAGGAAAACCCTAAGGAAAATATGAAAAAAGTAATTTCAGAAGCTCTTGAACAGGTTCTGGGGCGCTCAGTAGAAGATATTATGGTGGATATAGATAAAATAGTTCATGTTAATTCCTGGATTGCAAGACAAAGGAAGCTACCTAGAGATGTGGTGGTTTATTTTACAAAGAGAGCAATTAGAAATGAGGTTATTCAAGCCTTCTATAATAATAAATTTACAGTTTCAGAGCAAGAAGTTTTGATTTTGAAAGAGATCCCTCCAAGAATTTTAAGGAGAAGGAAAGAATTTGCTTTTCTGGCAGAAGAATTAAGAAGAAGGGATATCAGATGGGAGATCCCAGTAGGTATGGTGGTGATGCATGCAGGCACGAGATATCATCTTCTTACAGTTTTACAGGCACACGATTTTTATGCTAATATTTTGAAGGCAGGCCCCATACCACTTCTGGAATCTAAAAGGAAGAATGGTGAAGAAGAGCATCAACCACAAAGTGAGAGAGTACAAGGTGCTGAAGGAATTACGCAGTTGAAAGATGGAGAATTCCAAAAAGCTACAGGAGTGGATCAGATTTCAGTACCAACGGAGGAGGTCAGAGACCAAAGAATGACACGCGCTGCAGCTAGATGAATGAGACAAGAGCAAGAACAGCAGAGAGCTATGATTGCATCTCAAAAACTTACTTACAGTGAAGCAGTGGGAGGAGCGAAACCAAAGAGAGTGCAGATGATGTTGGAAGAGGCGCCCCAAAAGCTTCAGGTTGCAAAAGATGGTGACAAACCTTCTAACCTGGAATGTTAATGGTCTAAATTCACCACATAAAAGAAAGAAAGTATTTCAATATCTAAAGCAATTTAAAAATGATGTTATTTGCTTACAGGAAACACATATTCGAGCGGCTGATCAAAAGTACTTGGTAAACTTTAGGTTGGGCACACAGTTCACTGCTTCTGCGTCTGATAAGAAAAATGGAGTGGTTATTTATGTCAAGAATACTTTAACAGCGAGTTTAATTGAAGCAGATAAACAAGAAAGATATGTTATAATTGAATTATTAATAGAAGGCAAGAAAACGCTTTTGGTTGGATTATATGCTCCTAATCAGCAGCAAGGAGATTTTTACAATTTATTACACAGCAAGATTATTCAGTGGAACTATAAATCTTGTATTTTTATGGGAGATTGGAATGGCTTCTTGGATGTACAAATGGACAAGGGAGGTCTTTTTAAAAGTACACCAAGTCATGCTAAATTGCCTAAATCTTTTTTTGAGATGAAGGATGACTTGGAACTGAGAGATGTTTGGAGAGAAAGGAACTTGCAAGAAAAAGACTTTACTTTTTTCTCCGACAGGCATCAATATTTTTCCAGGATTGACTTTGTATTAATTACTAATGATTTTTTTTCTAGGATTAAGAAGATCAAGATTTGTCCAAGAACTATATCTGATCATAGTCCATTATGGTTGAAGATAGAAAAAGATAATGGAGACAGACGGTCTTGGCGTTTAAATGAAAATTTGTTTAGATATCATGAAAATGTGTAAGAGTGTAAAAAACAGATAAAAGAATTTTTCAAAATTAATATGCCTAAGGTACTTCTATTGAGATGGTTTGGGATGCAAGTAAAGCTTATATGAGAGGTGTATTAATATATTTGAATAATAAACATAGACGTAAATTGGAATTTAAGAAGAAAGAATTAGAGGATGAAATTAAGGAAAAAGAAAAGGCTTTAATTTTGAATCCATCTGATGGGAAGATCAAAGAGGTAATTACTTTACTAAGAGGCCAGTTTGATATGTTAATGGCAGATCAAGTGGCAACTAACTTACGCTATGCTAGACACAACACTTTTTGTAATGCTAATAAACTGGGTAGATGGTTAGCTTACTTGTTAAGGAAGAAGCAAAGAGCTTGTAATATAGATAGAACAGAACATAAGGGTAAAGTAGTGTATCAGCAGAGTCTTATTAAAAAGACTTTTGTTGATTTTTATTCTAAGTTGTATGCTAGAGATAAGATTAGGGATGCAGATATAGATGGATATTTGCTGAAGGTTAATATTCCTGTTCTTACGCAAGAACAAAAGAAAGGGATGAACCAATAGATAACTGATGAAGAATTTTTTTTAGCAATTAAACAATTAAAAGTGGGTAAAGCACCGGGAACTGACGGATTGACTGCCGTTTATTATAAAAATTTGCAGTTAGAAATGTGGAACCCTTAAGAGAATTGTTTAAGACAATTCAATTGGGAGGAGGAGTGCCTCCATCATGGAAAACTGCCTTTATTTCGTTGATTCCGAAGGAAGATCAGGATGCTACCCAAGCCAAAAATTACAGACCAATATCGCTTTTAAATACTGATTATAAGATATTTGCAAAAATTTTAGCCAACAGATTAATGAAGGTAATGCAGCAAGTGATTCATAATGATCAAACTGGATTTATAAGTGGTAGACAAATGAAGAATAATGTGAGACATATTGTAGATCTTTTGGAATTTTTGGAAAGAAATAATCAGATCCCCGCAGCATTGATCTTTTTGGATGCTGAAAAAGCTTTTGATCAATTGGACTGGCAATTTTTAATGAAAGTATTAGAGAAAATGGAATTTGGGGAAAAATTTTTACAACCTATTAGGGCAATATATCAGAAGCAAACAGCTTGTATAATAGTAAATAGTAGTCTGACAGAATCATGCAATATTGAAAAGGGTACAAGACAGGGGTGTCCGCTGTCACCTTTATTGTTTGTTTTAACATTGGAAATATTACTGATTAAAATATGAGATTCAAATAAAATTAGGGGGACTCAAATAAGAGATCAGGATTACGAATTGAGGGTGTTTGTGGACGACCTGGTTATTACAGTAACTCAGCCGGATTCTTCAATTGTAGAATTGATGGAGATAATAATGTTATATGGGAATGTTTCTGGATTTAAGATAAATATACAAAAAACTAAAATACTGTCTAAGAACATGACTGTAGCACAAAAGGCTGCTCTAGAAGAGTTAACGGTATTTGAAATAGTTAAAAAGATTAAATATTTGGGGATATATCTATCAGCCTCAAATGTGAAGTTATATAAAAATAATGATGAATTGTTATGGGGAAAAATACAAAAAGAAATAGATAGTTGGGAAAAATTACAATTGTCTTTATTGGGAAGAATTGCAGCAGTGAAGATGAATGTTTTGCCAAAATTCTTGTTTTTGTTTCAAATGATAAAGGTAAAGGTAAGGTAAAGGTTCCCCCGCACATGCGTGCTAGCCGTTTCCGACTCTAGGGGCCAGTGCTCATTTCCGTTTCAAAGCCAAAGAGCCAGCGCTTGTCTGAGGACGTGTCCGTGGTCATGTGGCCGGCATGACTAGACGCCAAAGGCGCACGGAACGCTGTTACCTTCCCACCGGAGTGGTCCCTATTTTTCTACTTGCATTTTTATGTGCTTTCGAACTGCTAGGTTGGCAGAAGCTGGGACGAGTAACAGGCGCTCATTCTGCTGCGTGGCACTCGGGATTCGACCTGCCAAACTGCCGACCTTCTGATCGACAAGCTCAGCATCTTAACCCACTGAGCCACCGTGTCCCTTTTTCAAATGATACCTATACTTAAAAAGGATTTAAATTTGGAGGAATGGCAAAAAGGAATTAATAAATTTGTCTGGGCAGGGAAAAAGCCACGAGTTAAATTTAAGATAATGCAAGATACGTGTGAGAGAGGTGGTCTTAAAATGCCTAATTTTAAATTATATTATGAGGCTGCTGTTTTGTCATCAATAAGTGACTGGGTTAATTCAATACAAGGGAGATTACTAAATCTTGAGGGTCATGATTTGTTATTTGGTTGGCATGCATATTTATTGTATGATAAGAAGGTGGATAATGTGTTTAAGATACATATTTTAAGGTATGCTCTGTTGCGAGTTTGGAAAAAGTATAGACATAAGTTAAATTATAAGATACCAATTTGGGCAATACCCAAACATGCAATAGAAAATATAAATGTGGGATTCAAACAGGATGAGACTACATATAAGGAAATTTTAAGTCTAGAAAGGAATGTATGGCAATTAAAGTCATATAATATTTTAAAAGAAGAAAAGATTGTACAAACTTGGTTCCAGTATGGGCAATTACAGGCAAGATGCAAAGAGGATCAGAAAGTTGGTTTTTTGATGACTGATGAAAATTTGGTAAAACAAATTAGAGATCAAGGTCAAGCACATATAAAAAGGATATATAATGCATTGATAGAAATTGATTCAGAAATGGAACTTGTTAAAGATTGTATGATAAAGTGGGCCCAGAATTTTCAAGAAGTTATAACAATGGATACTTGGGAAAAGATTTGGGTTAGAAATGTAAAATTTACACAGGCCCAAAATTTAAGAGAGAATTTTTATAAAATGTTTTATAGGTGGCACTTAGACCCTAAAAAACTAGCAAGCATGTATCTGAACTGCCAGCCCAAATGTTGGAGGTGTGGTTGTGAGGATGCAACATATTTTCATATATGGTGGACTTGTAAAAAGGTTAAAGCCTTTTGGATTAAAATTTGGTGGAATATGCAAAAGATATTTAAGAAAAGGATAAAGTTTTCTCCGCAATTGTTTTTATTGGGTATTATTACAGATACTACTGTTATAGAAACTAAGTTGATGTTGCATCTAATTACCATGGCAAGACTTTTAGTTGCTCAATATTGGAAGAAGGAGGAATTGCTGACTATAGAAGAGTGGACTTTGAAAGTTTCCAACTTGGCGGAAATGGCAAAGATTTCGGCATATTTGAAAGACCAATTGCAACAGAGATATATTGTGGAATGGAGAAGATGGATTGAATATATTCAGAATAAATATGGGACTAAAACGTTTCATTTAGTCTTTGAATAAGTAGTGGATTTTTATGATGTATGATTAGTTATCTGTTACTTTATTAATATTATGACTATGGAGAGTTAAAGTCTGATAGAACTTAATGTATTATTTTTGTTGTTAGCATATTTTAGTTTATGTTTGTATTATTATACCCTGTATTCAGCTCTGGGAAGCTGGGGAGGGGGGAGGGGTGGGGAAGGGAGGGGTGGGGAGAGGGGAGGGGGAGGAGGGAGGTCATTGTACTTAAAAATTGTAAAATTTTTCAATTAAAAAAAATGCAGTGCACAGCAGCACTGGCTACCCCCCATACATGGTGGTATTTGGATATGACTTTCTCCCTATCCCAAAGTACGGCCAGGGGACGGCTCCCCCCTGCCAACCCAGGGAATTGATGGCATAGATGGAGGGGGTGTGGAAAGCAACCAGAGAAGCATTTAAAAAAACAGCTAGCACAAACAAAGAACAGGCAGACAGGAAACAACAACCTTTTCACACCCCTAAGGTTGGGGACTGGGTGTATCTACCAAGTATTTGCGTCTGCAAATACCAAGTAAAAAACTAGGCCCTAAGTTCATAGGACCATTCCAAGTCACCCAGGTTATCAACCCAGTGACAGTACGGCTTAGGCTGCCCAAATTCCTCAGCAAAGTTCACCCAGTGTTCCACGGTAGCCTATTGAAACTGGGTTCTGCCCCTGCAGGGGTGGGAAAGGGGTTCCCTGGTCCTGTTCACAATGGGCACTACGAGGTACAGGACGTCATTGACTCCAGGGTACGAAGGGGAAAGGTGCAATACCTACTGTTGTGGAAGGGGTATCCGGCTTCCGAGGCATCATGGGTAGCAGAAGGGGACGTCCAAGCACCGTGGTTGGTTAGGACGTTTCACCGCAAGTATCCAGGGAAACCTGGGGGGGGCATATGGAGCCTATTGCTCACATAAGTGTGTGTGTGACATCTCCTTCTTGCCTTCCAAGTGGAGCCCTGGTAAGGGGAGCCGCCTGTCCAGCCCCGTGGACCCGACATCACGAGGGGCATCCAGGGAAGGGCATACAAACTGCTTGCCCGCACAGCCCTGTTGCTGGACTCACCTGAGAGTGGCACACCCAGCAGCCGGTCAAACTCTGGACATCACGTGCAGCCCCGCAGGACCTGCAGCCATTCCCCTGACGAACAGATGCTCCGGGGCCTTCTGGCGCACCTTCATTGACGGGACTGGTGAAAGGCCCCGCAGTCACTCCGGAGGGCAGCCACCAGACTATTTGTGTCTCTGCAGCTGCCTGTTCCTCAGCAGAGACGCCAGACGGGCTGGAGCTGGGATCGGACAATGGACTGTGGTGGGGCTTGTGGGAGGGAGTCACCGGGATGGGTGGGGCTGGAGGGGCTGTGGCGGTGACACGCTGGGTGGTGGAGGGGAGCATGACAGAAGGGTTGGGGGGCACACACCTACCTGTTGCGTGGCAAGGAGACAGTACGGGAGCTCACATGCCGGGGCGCATGGGAAGACGGGAAAAGGGTGGGATTTATCCAGAACCAGCCAGATGCTGGTTTGAATGGGAAAGGGTGGGGCTGGAAACACACACTGTATTAAATGCACGTTGGGGCGGTTAGCTCCCAATCCTGACTTTGTAAGAACTTGGATCTTCTTGAATAAAGGAATCCTGGTTGTCGACCGTACCACACTTCTTCGAGTGATTGCTTCATCAGGGGATGGTTAGGACAACTATTTATAATGGATAAATCATGTTTAAGGTACATCAGTACTATAGAATATTTTTAAAAGAATAACTTCTGGTATGTCTTTGTTCCTACACATGCATATTTACTAATGTTGCACTTGAGAAATTCTTTATTCCCTACAATACCTCTAATGCAAAGAGGAAAGGACAGGAAAGTTTGCTTATATGCAGAAGTTTCCTTTTCCTTTTCTTTCTTTTATTGTGAGCAACAACTTTATTGATTAGCCCTTGGACCATATCAAAGTGCAAAGTTCCAGCAACAAACCGTCACCAAAACTTGATAAAAACAATCCAAAATGGAATTTGATAAAATACAATTTAAAATGGAATTAAATAAGATACAATTTAAGATGAAATAGTAATAAAATACAAATTTAAGATATAGATAAAATATAACATTATATTTCAGAGTCACCCTTACAATCTACCCCAATCAGTCCCACATATGCAGATCTTAACCAGATCATTTTGTTTAAATACTATGCTACGTTAAATGTTATTTTCAAGTTCTGACCGGACATAAGATATTTTGATAAGGGGATCCCAATGGGTCATTCGTTTGGTATATAGACCAAGATACCTGTCTCTCACCCTCTTATACAGACAACAGTCAAATAGGATGTGAGCCAGGTCCTCTACCTCTGCCGCTCCGCAAATGCAGAGATGCTCATTGTACTGTATAGCATGAAATCTCCCATATCTGACCATTGTGTCAAGCTGTTCGAATCTTGCTCTCGTAAATATCTCCCTAATATGTTTTGGGAGTTATGACTTCAAATAACTGTCCACTTGAAAAGTACATTTGTATTTACTCAGCCATTTCAAGTTACCCACCTTACTAAGGATAGCTATATCGGTTTGTGCTTCTATATCCTTAATTCTTTGGGCAACTCTTTTTTTAGATTGTTCTCCTGTTATGCAAGAAACAGGAAGGCCACAGTTTCTTACAAAATTTGTTAGTTTGGTGATCCAGGAGGTTTGTGATTGTAGTTTTATTTGCTCTAGTAGGCATAATTTTGGGAGTCTATCAGTCTCCATTTCATTAACTTTGCACCAGTAGTTATAAGCTCTAATTTTAGATAATGTCTGAATTGTATGAATTCCCAATTCAGCTCTAACTGCTGCAGCAGATGTTCTTGGATCTACACCCAAAATATATCTCAGGTGCTGGGACTGTGTTTGTTCTAAAACTGTGGTTGAGTAAAGACCCCAAATTTCTGCTCCATACAAGAGCATTGTCGTAACCTTAGCCTTATAAACCTTGAGTAATGGAGCTAGGGATCCTGGCTAACTATGGTTCTTTAGTTTGAGCAATAAATTCAAATGGGCTTTTGCTCTAAATGTACTTCGTTGATGATGGCAGGCCCAAGATCCAGTCTTGGAAAAAGTTACTCCCTCTTTTATTGTGAAAATGCCTAGTACTTCCAGCAGCTCAGGTTGTCCTTTCTGCATCTTGGGTTCCAGTTCTTGGGATTTGATTGTTAATCTTGATGACTACACATTAACCCTATTACCTCTTTATTTATATTACATTTTAAATACAAGCTGCTGGAGAGGTGTTGTAAAAGGGGGCTATCACTCTCTTGTTCTCCATTGCAAGCCTTCTCTATTCATCTCTTTGTCCTCTTTGTAACATGAAATGCTGGATTGATTCATTGACTGATTCAGCAGGATACTTTTCATATTTTTAAATATCTACTTCCCTTTTCACCTCTTTCAGTTTCAATCCTACAGTGACATTATTCACTTTCTAACAAATACATGTAATTTCATCTTCTTTATGCAGGCACTTACATTACAAACAGTTTAGCTGCTACTGGATTTTCATTTTGATCTTTCTTTTTTCAATTAGCAATTGGAGGAGGAGGAGGAGGAGGATGCTGCCACAGCATAGGCAACAATAATAAAATCTGAACTCCTACCAATAGTTTGAAAAATACAATGTTTCTTTAAAATGATATGTAGCTAAGACAAATGTAACAGCCTAATTAGACCATTTAGGTCTTTTGAAGAATTACTCAACCATTCTTCCATTTAGAAAAATGAGAAGTAGAGAAATGCATTTTGAATGCTGTACATTCCATCACTGTGGAAATAAGTTAGAAAACCAATGTTTGAGCAGGCAACGTTTTATGATTATGCAGGACTTAAAATACTGTAATAACTCTTTGTGAGAGAGGTCTCTGTGTGAGTGTGTGTGTGTGTGTGTGTATTTCTATTTTTTCAAGGATGACAACTGTGTGTTAAGCAATAACTCCTCTCTCTGGAAGATTCTGAAGTGAACTCATTCCTCTTCCTAAAATAAAGGTGTTAAAAAAATAATTTCACAAGATAATAACAAGTTTTATTTCAGTCATATTATATATATAGCACTCTAGAAAAAATCCATTATTCATTTTTGAATTGGGCAAGATATTTCTTTTATTTCTGTACAAGTCACATATTATCCATATGCAACATCTAGGAATTCTAACTACTCAATTATCATTCTATTGGGTTGAATGGTACTTTTTAGTGTATAAATCAGTTTCTTAGCAACCAAAACATAAGACTAATATATTATGCATAGCTTATATAAGATTTATTGGACTGGAATACTACCAAGCATCAAGTAGCTAATGATTTGTTCTTTCTTAGGCATATTTCCAAAACCACACAAACACACACATGCACACACACACACACACACACCCCTACAATTTTTGTTGGTCATTAATTCATTCAATGTGTACCATGTAAGTTAAAGACTTCCCTAAAAACAAACAGACAACTGAGCATATAAAAAATTTACAAAAACATTTGTTCATATGTTCTTGTAAATGGTCTATGAAGTACTTTGAAGAAAGAATTTTGATAATTTTGAGAATTAATAGGATAGTTCTTTCATTTAAACTTGTATGTTTTAAATTAAACTAAACTTTAATTTTATTTCATTTTAATAGGTCTTCACTTTCTTGGCAGGGCATAGTATTATATATAATCAGGCAATAAATCCATACTCACACTGATGAGTTACCTACTGGGGTAATGAAAATCTCCAAACAACTAAGTTCAGAGAACACCAAGAACACCACAAGACTGTAAATTTCTCTAGTGTTCCATGAACATCCTTTCACTCACTAGTCCTATCTAATTTGTCCAACCATTTCCTTGCCCCAAAAATATATAAATATGCTATTATTTCCCTTAATGTTTAGCTGTATATTCTTCTTTCTTTCTTTCTTTCTTTCTTTCTTTCTTTCTTTCTTTCTTTC
>JAKJMR010000251.1:343090-359797 GCA_024449315.1 Daboia siamensis | reverse complement strand
TTCTATTCTATTCTATTCTATTCTATTCTATTCTATTCTATTCTATTCTATTCTATTCTATTTATTCTCTCTTAAATCATTGGCAAAATATTCTCCTTTCCCCTTCCCCCAAAAAGGGAAAAAAATGATCAAAACAAATTCCTATCTATTTTATTCTTGAGAATGATGTCTATCTGAAAACTCCTTCTCCATTCTGTAGTAGTCAATCAGTATCTCTTACATACCTGTACAGACACATGGGGTGGTAGCAGCAAGAGTTAAAAGAATAAGATTCTGCCTGTTCTGGACATTTTCTTTTTCTCCCTGCATGGTGCCTTTTATTTTTTTGTTTGTGTTTTGATCTATTCATAAAAGAAAAGAAAGGGAAAAGTAAGAATAGCAACATGTTTGCTGCTGTGAGCATCACAAGTGTCTTTTCCAAGTCTATTGAACTTTAAAAAATGTCAGTTAAAGGTTCACTGCCTCTTTTGCTTATTCCTCTCTAAAAAGTGTGGATACATGGCATAGTGTCTTGCTGTTTTGTGTGCTTCATGTGCATCACATTTTATAACCAATTTTCTTTTTATCTCTACCTGTCTTACTTTGTCTTTGATTTCTTTGAAATGTTGAAACTGGATTTATTGTACAGAACTAGAAGCAATTACACACAATAAAGAGTTACGCTTAAGCCTTTTACCATTCCCACTAGAATTAAAGCAGCATTTGGGGGAGGGTAAATCTTTTCATCAGGTGTCCATGCAGTGAAATAGATCTGTGTGTAAGTGATCTAAAGAGAAATGTGTGTCATATTTTCCCTACCTGATTGCTTTCTGAACCTATATAGGGAATTATGAAGTTAGCGTTCTTTTGAATCAAGAACAAAGGATATTCATTAGCTAAAGTTATCAGATATTATTAGACATATTGCATGAATATAACCTCATTTTTTTCAAAAAAAAAATAGATAAGATTGTAAAATAGGCATATTTCACAAAAACCAGTAGCCCAGATTGATTTTATTAAAATAAAGACACAACTTCACAAAGTACTATACAGGGTGGCATCTTATATACACTGAAAATTTCAGATTTATACAAAAGTCATAGGAATTGCCAACATACAGGTTAATTACCTCTTTTCCACACACCATTTTTTTTAGTATGCTTATCAATTAGGTTTGAAAAGATACAGAGGAAAAAATTATCAGTTGAAACCTAAGTATTGATTTAAATGTTAAAGGTGTGTGTGGGGGAGAGAACATGAATTAATATAAAATATATAATTACTGACAGTATTAACATATGCATAACAAGTTATTTAATTAAAGAACATGTCCTTCCTATTTTAGATTAGTATCTGAGCTTTATACTAATAGTTAAGACATAATTAGTCTTACATTGACTTGCAATCTTTGGGTTAGATTACTGTAAATCTCAGCCTAATATTATCATTACTATGAAAACATCAGACCTCATATGACGGTTCTCTTTCTTTGTTTGTAGCTTTCCATATGCAATAGATAAAATGCCCGAAAAAACCCAAAGAAAATAAATCAGAAAGTGATCAGTCCAATGCCTGCTTTTCTCTACCACTTTAAGGTTACCACATTTATGGCCCAGCAGTGTATATCATGATTCCCTTAAACCAGCCAGAATCAACAACAAATTATATGTGATAATTTACAGAAAAAAAAGGGAGACATAAATTGGAGAGGCTTTATTTTGGATTTCTACACTGAAAGAGGTTTTGGATTTGATGGCCTAAATAGATTTTGCCAGTTCCATAGCTTCTCCCTTATAACAGAGTAGATACAAGTTGGAAATATGAGCAGACTTTTTAATCAAAACTGCCTAATAAGGATTGTGTTTGATATTAATTAGATAAAAATGGATGGAGTTTCATTAAGAGCAAATTGAAAAAAAGTTTTAAATATAATTAAGTTTATGAACAAAAAGCATAAAAGCCCACTTTAACCCTAAACCCACTACTCAGGTCTAACTAAAGAGCTTGTAGGAGAGGATGAGGATGAATCTGAGGGCAAGGTCAAACATATTATCAGTCTGTAGTCTCTACACCCACAAAAGAGTCCAGCCCCTCCCCCTTGAGGTTGGTTGACTTTTATCTGGTGCCAATTTGCCTTGACTATTAGTAGATCAGATAATCTTGGGTATAGATTGCATGGAATAAACTTGTAGTGCTATCTGAACTCTATACTGGCTCCTGGTTTCTTGTATCTAACAGGGCTTTGGAAAATAGTATTACTATAATCATACTGTATTTAATTGTAAAACAGGTTTTTAATTTATGCATAATACATTTTTGCACTCATTTAGCTCAGATCCGAAATTCAGCACTAAGTCAGGCTGAGCATGCAAAGATTCAGGAGATGTTTCAAATAAATAGTCCTTCAAAACAGATTTAATTATACTCTGAAAATTCCTAAAATCTGTCTTGTCTTCTCACAGAATATTTGATAGGCAACATTTATCAAAATATGGATAATATTTCTGCCAAGGAAATTCAGCTGTTTTAAAGGAGTGAAAGTAAGCTATAATGAAGCAAACACAAAATAATATATGAATATTTGAACTGAATTTCAAATTTCATCTTGAGTTTGTGTAAACAATTCATATGGCTGCCCATCTCATAGTTCCAGTTTCCAAATATTCTTTAAGGGTAGGATGACATAGAGTATATTATAGTAATCAGCAATCCAGACAACAAGTAACTAAGACATGAGTTATGAGCAAGACTGGAATCCTAAAATGGCTGCAGTTGGTGCTCAAGATTAACCTGTGCAAAAGCCATAAAGTCCCAACTTGCAAATCATGTCTGCCTGGGGTAGTGCCACCCCATTCAAAATTAAAAATGAATAATCTTCTAATCAAGTGCCTCAAAATTTACAATTGCCTTAAGAGAGAACTTTTATAAAATGTTTTATAGGTGGCATTTAGATCCCAAAAAGTTAGCAAGTATGTATCCGAATTACCAGCCTAAATGTTGGAGGTGTGGTGGCGAAGACGCAACATACTTTCACATATGGTGGACCTGTAAAAAGGTTAAAGCATTTTAGATTAAAATTTGGTGGAATATGCAGAAGATATTTAAGAAAAGGATAAAGTTTTGTCCGCAATTGTTTTTATTGGGCATTATTACTGATACTACTGTTGTGGACATTAAGCTGATGCTGAACTTAATTACGGCAGCAAGACTTTTAATAGGGCAATACTGGAAGAAGGAAGAACTGCCAACTATAGAGGAATGGACTTTAAAAGTTTCTAACCTGGCGGAAATGGCAAAGATTTCAGCGTATCTGAAAGACCATTCGCAACAACGATATATTGTGGAGTGGAAAAAATGGATTGATTACATCCAGAATAAATATGGGACTAAAAAGTTTCATTTAGCATTTGAATAAGTAAATTGATGGGATATTTATACTGCTTGTAGTCATTTTATAAGAGCTAAAGTGCGATAGATCTAAGTTTATTGTTATTAGCATATGGTAGTTTATGATTGTTTTTTACTTTTATACCTTGTATTTAGCTCTGGGAGGTCGGGAGGGGGAGGGGGAGGGTGGAGGGTGAGGTGGGGTTGGGAAGGGAGGGAGGGGTGTGGAGGGGTTGTTTTGTTTAAGATAAAATGTATTGAAAAACTTTTCAATAAAAAAAAAATTACAATTGCCTCATCTTCCCAGAATTAGCCTAAACCTTTTCTTTCTCATCTAAATCCTCATATACTCCAACAGCATCACTTGGTTAGCCCAGTATAGAGATATACAGCTGAATATAATAGACAAACGTGATATTTTATGCCATGCTAGCAGATGACTTTACCCAGTGATTTCATGTAGATATTAATTAGGATTGGATTGAACATTAAGTCTTGGAGCAGGCCTTAAACTTGATCTCTCCCCTTCACTACCAATAACTAAAACCAAGTGCAGAAAATGAAACAGGACCTTCATAAATGTTTCCTTGCTCCCTTCTTATCTAGGAATCATCGGGTTATCCTAAACATAACATAACTGACAATTGGCTTTATGTGGATGCAATATCAGTTGCAAAGTAATTTAGAATGAAGGTTCTTACCTGTGCTCAGTTGGATTTTTTTAATTGTTTATCAGTGATGCTTGTGGCAACATTTATACTGCTTCAATATCTAGCATCCCTTCATGGATTACTGCCCCTTCATGGATTACTGCCTTGTCGTGGCGAAGGGGCTTGCGTAATTCAATGAACCTATGAGCTATGCCGTGCAGGGCCACCCAAGACGGAAAGGTCATAGCAGAGAGTTCTGACAAAACATGATCCACTGGAGAAGGAAATGGCAAACCACTCCAGTATCTTTGCCATGAAAACCCTATGGACAGTACCAAAAGGCAAAACGATATGACACTGGAGGATGAGCCCCTCAGGTCAGAAGGCGTGCAATATGCTACTGGGGAAGAGCAGAGGGCTAGTACTAGTAGCGCCAGAAAGAGTGAAGCGACTGGGCCAAAGCCGAAAGGACGCTCAGTTGTGGATATATCTGGTGGTGAAAGGAAAGTCCGATGCTGTAAAGATGTTTTCTCCATAGGAACCTGGAATGTAAGATCCATGAATCAAGGAAAGCTGGACGTGGTCAAACAAGAGATGACAAGATTGAACATCGACATCTTAGGAATCAGTGAACTAAAATGGACAGGAATGGGTGAATTTAATTCAGATGACCATCAGGTATACTACTGTGGGCAAGAATCCCTCAGAAGAAGTGGAGTAGCCTTCATAGTCAATAAAAGAGTAGGAAAAGCAATACTGGGATACAATCCTCAAAATGACAGAATGATCTCAGTTCGAATCCAAGGCAAACCATTCAATATCAGAGTAGTCCAAGTCTATGCCCCAACCACCAGTGCTGAAGAGGATGAAATTGACCGGTTCTATGAAGCGCTACAGAACCTTATAGAACTAACACCCAAAAACGATGTCCTTATCATCATGGGGGATTGGAATGCTAAAGTAGGAAGCCAAAAGATAACTGGAATAACAGGCACATTTGGCCTTGGAGTACAAAATGAAGCAGGGCACAGGCTAATAGAATTTTGTCAAGAGAATACGATGGTCATAGCAAACACGCTTTTCCAACAACCCAAGAGACGGCTTTACACATGGACATCACCAGACGGTCAACACAGAAATAAGATTGACTACATGCTCTGCAGCCAAAGATGGAGAAGCTCTATACAGTCAGTAAAAACAAGACCAGAAGCTGACTGTAGCTCAGACCATGAGCTTCTTGTTGCAAAGTTTAGGCTTAAATTAAAGAAAGTAGGGAAAAGCACTAGGCCAGTCAGGTATGAATTAAATCATATCCCTGTTCAATATACAGTAGAGGTGACAAATAGATTTAAGGAATTAGATCTGATAGACAGAGTGCCTGAAGAACTATGGACAGAGGTTCGCAATATTGTACAAGAGGTAGCAACCAAAACCATCCCAAAGAAAAAGAAATGCAAGAAAGCAAAATGGCTGTCTGAGAAAGCTTTGCAAATAGCTGAGAAAAGTAGGGAAGCGAAAGGCAAGGGAGAAAAAGAAAGATATGCCGAATTAAATGCAAAATTTCAAAGAATAGCTAGAAGAGATAAGAATGCCTTCTTAAATGAACAGTGTAAAGAAATAGAAGAAAACAATAGAATAGGGAGGACCAGAGATCTTTTCAAGAAAATTGGAGGGATGAAAGAAAAGTTTCATGCAAAAATGGGCATGATAAAGGACCAAAATGGCAGGGACCTAAAAGAGGCAGAAGAGATTAAGAAGAGGTGGCAAAATTACACAGAAGAACTATACAAGAATGAGCTTAATGTCCCTGATAATCACAATGAGGTGGTCACTGACCTCGAGCCAGATATCCTAGAATGTGAAGTGAAGTGGGCCTTAGAAAAGCTGAGCAACAACAAAGCTAGTGGAGGTGACGGTATTCCAGCTGAGCTATTCAAAATCTTAAAAGACGATGCAGTAAAAGTGCTACACTCAATTTTCCAGCAAATTTGGAAAACTCAACAGTGGCCACAGGATTGGAAAAGATCAGTTTACATTCCAATTCCAAAGAAAGGCAGTGCCAAAGAATGTTCAAACTATGGCACCATTGCACTCATTTCTCATGCTAATAAAGTTATACTTAAAATTCTACAAGCTAGACTCCAGCAGTATGTGGATCGAGAACTACCAGAAGTACAGGCAGGATTTCGAAGAGGCAGAGGAACTAGAGATCAAATTGCTAACATACGCTGGATCATAGAGAAAGCTAGAGAGTTCCAGAAAAACATCTACTTCTGCTTCATTGACTATGCTAAAGCCTTTGATTGTGTGGATCATAACAAACTGTGGCAAGTCCTTAAAGAGATGGGCATACCAGACCATCTTATTTGTCTCTTGAGAAATCTATATGCGGGCCAAGAAGCAACAGTGAGAACTGGACACGGAAACAATGATTGGTTCAAAATTGGGAAAGGAGTCCGGCAAGGCTGTATACTGTCGCCGTGCCTATTTAACTTATATGCAGAGCACATCATGAGAAAGGCAGAGCTAGATGAATCAAAAGTTGGAATTAAGATTGCCAGAAGAAACATCAACAACCTAAGATATGCAGATGATACCACTCTAATGGCAGAAAGTGAAGAAGAACTAAAGAGCCTCTTGTTGCGAGTGAAGAAGGAGAGTGCAAACTTGGGTTGAAACTAAACATTAAGAAAACCAAGATCATGGCATCCGGCCCTCTCAATTCCTGGCAAATAGATGGGGAAGAAATGGAGGTAGTGACAGATTTTATTTTCCTGGGCTCCAAGATCACTGCAGATGGGGACTGTAGCCAAGAAATTAAAAGACGCTTGCTCCTGGGGAGGAAAGCCATGGCAAATCTAGACAGCACACTAAAAAGCAGAGACATCACCCTATCAACAAAAGTGCATATAGTCAAGGCTATGGTCTTCCCAGTTGCAATGTATGGCAGTGAAAGCTGGACTATAAGAAAGGCTGAGTGCCAAAGAATTGAAGCCTTTGAACTATGGTGCAGGAGAAGACTCCTGCGAGTCCCTTGGACTGCAAGGCGATCAAAGCGGTCAGTCCTAGAGGAGATCAACCCTGACTGCTCTTTAGAAGGCTAGGTCCTGAAGCTAAAACTCAAATACTTTGGCCACCTAATGAGAAGGAAGGACTCACTGGAGAAGAGCCTAATGCTGGGAAAGATTGAGGGCAATAGAAGAAGGGGACGACAGAGAATGAGGTGGCTGGATGGAGTCACTGAAGCAGTAGGCGTGAGCTTAAATGGACTCCAGAAGATGGTAGAGGACAGGAAGGCCTGGAGGAACATTGTCCATAGGGTCGCGATGGGTTGGACACGACTTCGCAACTAACAACAACAAATATCTAGCAATAGCTCTTAGACTTTTATAGCATTTCACAGCATTCTCTAATCAGTTTACAGAGTCAGTATATCCCCAACAATCTGGATCCTCATCTTACTGGCCTCTGAAGAATGGGAGGCTGTCAACCTTGAGCTGATGAGGATTGAACTCCTGGCAGTGAGCTGAATTAGCCTGAAATACTCCATTCTAACTATGGTGCCCCCACAACTCCTGCAACATGGAGGTTCCATGTGCATAGAGAATCCATGCAAGTGTGATTTATTTCAAGATTGTCATTGCCCTCTCATTCTAAACAATAACTAAGGCCTCAATGAAACTGTACCAGAGACATAGAGACAATCCTAAACTCTCTTTGAAACCTAACATGATTCATAAGGAGCTTGAAGTAGATTAAATAGGTTCCATCTCCTGCAACAGAATGAAGCCAACAAGTAGTGATCTTTGCATGACAAGAAACTTTAATGATATTTCCCAACTCTACATCATGTTGTCACTGCCCTGAGATAGTGTAGCCCCACTTTGGATTAAGTCAGAAATAATAGGTCATATCCATAGTTGCTATAGTGCCCATGAAATTCTGATCCAATCTTATCTATGTCCACAGGGATCAAATTAAAGTTCCCCAGTATCATAAATTGCTTTGTCCCAATTGAGAAGCACACAGACATGGTAAGAAATTAGATGCATTTATTTGCACAATTAATCATGAACATTCCCCAAGCCTTCTCTATGCATGGAAAGTCTTATGATAGTCCTGTTTAAGTCTTTTCCCAAAGTCCCAATGCAAAAAAGTGATGGCTCCACACCAGTTCAAGACAATGCAGAGGCAAACATGGCTCAAGCAGATCCAAAGCAGGAGCCTCTAATAAGTATGAAGCAAGACAAAGACAAAATAATAAATAAATAAATAAATAAATAAATAAATAAATAAATAAATAAATAAGAAAAAATACATATAATGCAGATTTTGAAGTCTTTACTGCTTCCTTGATCAGCATTAAAGGACAGCACTTTTGCATGCAGAAAGAAAAGTTTCATATAGGTAAATGTCTACTCTAAAAGGCAAAACTATCTAAAAGGGATGGAAACATATCAAATGAATTGTACTGAGATGAGCTTGCAGTCTGCTCCTGATGTCTGGTCTTCATAGGCATCCCACTGTAAGCAGACCAGGAATGCTTCATCTGGCAATTCTGTAACATAGTTTTCCCACTTTCTCCTGTAGTCTTGCCATGGAATGTTTTTAAAAAGTCTATTAGAGGCTTCAAAAACATAAAACAGGTTGTGGCTTGTATAATTATGAGTTAGATGGTAGCTAAAGACATCTATTCTAATTCTTACTCAGTGAAGAAATCCATTAAACTATTCTAGGCAAGACTTACCAAGTCTTGCCATCAGGAAATTCTTCCTAATATTGAGACTGAGTCCTCTTTAAAAATAAATAAATCAGTCTCTTTGACTTGCTCTGTTTTCTATTTCTTCTGAAAACCTAACTTTCATCTTTTTCCATATGGCAGCCCTTTATTAAATATTTTAAAACAGCTATCATATTTCTCCTTACTCTTCTTTGGGAAGCTAAGCATACACAACCCCATTTAACTATTCCTGAACAGGGATGAGTATCCAGAATGTTTATCATCTTGGAAGTTTTTCCTTCTGAACCCATTTCTACTTCTCCACTCCCCTTTTAAAATGTAATGTCTATATTTAGACTGGTACTTCAAATGTAGTCTAACTAGTGCAAAGTACAATGGGACTATTAATTTCCATCATATGGACACACATGCTGTTAATGCAGTCCAATGGTTTGCTCATTATCTTTGTGCCTCATGTATGAGAAAATGAAAAAAAAATCACTCTTTCAGCTATTATTTCTCATATGTGAAAGGCTAAAGGTAATATAGGTAATAAAGGGAATATTGTCCTAATAATAATAATAAAAAGAATTGTTTTATTAAAAAAGAATGTCAAGCCCTGCTGGTACACATGCATCACTATGCTGCCCCTAAGAAAAACAAACAGAAATAAAATAGAAGAAGAGAGGGAAATAGAAGAATTAGAGTTGAAAGAAGAGATGAAAGATAATGAAATTGTTTATATTGGTTACTTCTGTAATAAAGTTGGTTGCAGTAAAATAGCCTAATTTAAGTTGTATATGACGTATTACATATACTATTTTGAAAGTTTTGGAAGTAACACAAGATGTCACAGATATGACATACTTCCTAAAATACCTTGCAGCTACTTGTTGTGTTTTTTACATATAGGATTTTTCTTTTTATAAGATGGATAGAATCCATGAAATCACCACCACGTATTTTAAGCCTCCTCAACAAGAGGAACCTTTTTTTTTATTTGAAAAGTTTTACAATACAGTTTATTTTTAACAGAACAAAACAAAACCCCTCCCAACCCCCTCCCCCCTCCCCAACCCTCCCCAACCCCTCCCTCTCTTCCCCCTCCCCCTTCCTTGACTTCCCAGAGCTAAATACGGGGTATAGAAATACAAACAATCATAATCTAACTTATGCAAACAACAATAAACTATTAAATCTATCGCGCTTTAACTCTTATAAAATACCTACAAGCAATATAAATATCACATCAATACTTATTCAAATGCTAAATGAAACTTTTTAGTCCCATATTTATTCTGGATGTAATCAATCCATTTTTTCCACTCCACGATATATCTCTGTTGCGAATGGTCTTTCAAATACGCTGAAATCTTTGCCATTTCTGCCAGGTTGGAAACTTTTAAAGTCCATTCTTCTATAGTCGGCAGTTCTTCCTTCTTCCAATATTGCCCTACTAAAAGTCTTGCTGCCGTAATTAAATTCAACATCAACTTAGTGTCCACAACAGTAGTATCAGTAATAATACCCAATAAAAACAATTGCAGACAAAACTTTATCCTTTTCTTAAATATCTTTTGCATGTTCCACCAAATTCTAATCCAAAAAGCTTTAACCTTTTTACAGGTCCACCATATATGAAAATATGTTGCATCTTCACCACCACACCTCCAACATTTAGGCTGACAATTCATGTAATATATGTAAATAGTTATGTTATGTGTATTAGTTATGAGGGAAAAACCGTGACAGCCGAACACGCGGGAATTTTGACAGCTGTCAAAATTCCCTCGGCAAAGCGCAGGCGCAAGCCACTGACAGCTCGCGGCTGTCAAAACAACACAGAGCCGCGAACCACGAGGAAGCTGAGCTGTCAAGAAGACGCGGTGCTGACTGGCGCAGGAATCACGGCGGGAGAAGTCAGGCTGCTGATTGGTCGAGCCAACCGGCGGCCAGCTATAAAAGACCTAGCTGTCTGTACCCTTGTTGTCCGACTCTGAATAAACCTGTTACCGGTTAGCCTGCTGTCTCTGAGTGGTCTGTAGCCACTTCACTGGCGACGAGGGTGGGATCCGCTCCCAGAGCTGAAGTCACGGCCAGGGAAGAGAGTTCCCGGCTAGCTGGACGAGCCTCCCAGAGCTGAAGTCGCGGCCAGGGAAGAGAGTTCCCGGCCAATAGAGCAAGTCACTGGGAGTTATAACTCCCTCAGCGGAGCGGACCACCGGACCCGGACAGCATGGCCAATTTCGGACGCGTCAGAGAATTCGACACTCGGCACCCAGAGTGGTGGGAGTCGCATCTGGGGCAGGTCGAGGGCTTCCTCCTAGTCAGTAAAATTACTGACGACCGAGCGAAGGCTGCCGCGCTCCTCTACATAAGCGGACCCCCGGTCTACGACGACGCCGTAGGTCTGTTCAGCCCGACGCTGATCGCTGAGGTTCCTTATGCCGAGCTCACCGACCGGCTCAATAAACACTACATGCCCGCTCGTTCGGAGCTGTACTGGCGGGTTCAATTCGCCCAGCGATGACAGTGGCCGGATGAGGCGGCGAATGACTTTATTGCAGGGGTCCGGCACGCCGCGAGAAGCTGCAACTTCCCGGATTTGGAAGACCGAATCCGGGACCAAATAGTCATCAGGCTGAAGGACGAATGGCTCCAGAAAAAAATGATCACCAAGCCGATGATGAACCTAGCCGAGGTCTCCCGGGAGATCTTGGCATATGAAGATAGCCATCGGGAAGACCACACACAGTCCCTGGCAGAAAATCGAGGGAGCGTGCACCAGGAAGAAGCGACCCTTAGCGACAGCGAGGACAACGAAACCGCGGGCCTGACAGATATCAATGCCCTTCAACGGCAGAACGCGAGGCGACAGAACCGGCGGGGAGACACCCTTGACAGTCGGAAGCCGAGAGACCCTATGCCGCTGAGAAGGGACCAACGCACCAACTGCGCCAGCTGTGGGGGCAACCATGGCCGGGCCAGCTGCCGATTCCGCAACGCAAAATGCCACAATTCCGGGAAGACGGGGCACATCAAAGCCGTCTGCCGTAGCCGTCCCGGCGGGAACTTACATGAAGTGGAGGCCAACCCCCCAGGTACGAGCCCCAACCGAGCCAAGTGGGGGAAGACCCGGGGAAGTTTAGTGCAGACAGTAGAGAAGGGTCCCATCTTAAGCCCAAAGGTAAAAATTAAGCCTAAAATCCAGGGAGTCGCCTGCGATATGGAGGTCGACTCCGGGTCGGCAGTGTCCCTTATCTCGTTAAAAACTTACAGGGAAATCTGCCGACGGAATAAAAGGACCATTCCTTTAGAATCCCCACACGTTCAATTAGCAGATTACCAAAAAAAACCCATACCGCTTAAAGGAAAAGGCCGAGTTTGGGTGGAGTATAAACACTTCAAGGGGCCCCTGGAAGTTTTAGTAACACCAGGGAACTGCACCAATTTAATAGGGCTAAACTGGTTTAGCCCCCTGTGCATCGCAATCACGGGCGTCAATGCCGTACAGGCCTCAAGCCTAGAAGCCGTCTGCAACAAATATGCAGACGTCTTCGACGGCTCACTTGGGAAGTATACCGGCCCACCCATCTCCCTAAAACTAAACCCTAACATCCAACCAATTAGAATAAGAGCCAGGAGAGTCCCCTTCGCCCTCAAAAAAAGAATTGAGGACGAACTGGAACGGCTCGTTAAACTAGGGGTATTAGAACCTACAGAAGGGGGAAGCTGGGAAACCCCCATAGTGACCCCAATTAAGCCTAACGGGAAGATAAGACTGTGCGCTGACTATAAAGCCACATTAAACTTAGCGCTAAGTGCCCATGCTTACCCAGTTCCAGCGGTGAGAGACGTCCTCGCCTCCATCCGCTCCGGCGCCATCTTCGCGAAACTGGACCTCACGCAGGCGTACTTGCAATTGCCTGTAACCAATGAGACCGCGGATGCGCAGACGATCGTCACGCACCGCGGGGCATTTAAAGTAAAAAGACTTCAATTCGGCATTTCGGCAGCCCTGGGAATATTCCAAGGCATCATGGAAAAAACCTTAAAAGGGATTCCCGGGGTCTGCCCCTATTTCGATGACGTGCTCATCGCAGGCGAAAACGAAGCCAACCTAGCTGACAGGCTGTCAGCTGTCTTAGAGCGGCTCAGAGCAGCCGGCCTAAAGTTAAAAAAAGAAAAGTGCTCCATCGGGGTTCCCTCAACAGAATTCCTGGGATACAGAATAGATGCCCAAGGCATCCACCCCACTTACGAAAGCTTAGAGCCATCCAAACAGCACCTAGCCCCAAAAACAAACAAGAACTCCAAGCGTTCTTGGGATTACTAAACTTCTACCATGCTTTCCTGCCCCACAAGGCAACCATCGCAGAGCCTCTCCATAGGTTATTGGATAAGGGCACACCGTGGTCCTGGACCAGGACACACGAAAGCAGCTTCCAGTCACTTAAAAGCATCATTTGTAATAGTTCCACAGTAACCCTATTCCGAGAAGATGCTCCCATTTGCATCGCGTGCGATGCTTCCCCGTACGGAATAGGAGCCGTCCTAAGCCACCTCGACGAGGACGGTAACCAAAGACCCATAGCTTTTTACTCCCGTACACTATCCAAACCTGAAAGGAACTACGCGCAAATTGACAGGGAGGCTCTGGCTATTGTGGCAGGCGTAAAAAAGTTCCACGACTATCTATATGGAAGACCTTTTATAATTTTTACCGACCATAAGCCCTTATTAGGCATATTTACGTGGAACAGGGCAACTCCCCAGATATTATCCCCAAGGATCCTACGCTGGTCGACCTTTCTATCGGCTTACTCCTTCCAGCTGATCCACAAGCCTGGCAAGGAATTAGGTCACGCAGACTGCCTAAGCAGACTGCCCGTACAATCCAGGGATGCAGACCCAGACCCAGCAGGGAACATACTGGCTATTTCGGAGCTACCGGAATGCCCACTCTCGGCCAAAGCGATTGCCGCCAACACGGCTAAATATAAAATTCTAAGCAGAATCTTCCGATGGGTCACAGCGGGATGGCCAGCGAAATGCCCAGAAACGGACTTTCGGCCCTTTTTTGCTAGACAACAGGAATTGACGTCCTATTTAGGCTGTCTCCTATGGGGGAACAGGGTAGTTATTCCAAGCAGGAATACACAACAAACCCTCAAAACCTTACACGAAGGTCACCCGGGCATGGTAAAAATGAAGTCCCTCGCCAGAAGCTACGTCTGGTGGCCGGGCATCGACAGGGACATTGAAGCACACGTAGGGGGATGTTACCCATGCCAAATAACTAGAGGAGACCCGCCCCACGCACCTGTTCATAGATGGGAAACCACTAGAAATCCATGGTCTCGCATCCACCTAGATTTTGCGGGACCAATCCGGGGGCAGAGTTTCTTAATAATCGTAGATAGTTACTCAAAGTGGCTCGAAGTCATTCCCCTCAATAAAACGACGTCAGCCTCCACCATAGAAGCGCTTAGGAGGGTTTTCGCCACACACGGCCTCCCAGACGTCATAGTTTCCGATAACGGCCCACAATTCACTTCTCGTGAATTTCAGATGTTCGCTTTGAGCAACTCTATTAGGCTGGTGACATCGGCACCATTCAGGCCTGCGACAAACGGATTGGCAGAAATTATGGTGCGGTCAATGAAAGAAGCGTTAAAAAAATTCACGGGGGGAAATTGGCAACGTCCCCTCAGCCAATTCCTCCTGGCCCAGCACTCCACACCATGCACGTCGACCGGCAAATCACCAGCTGAACTCAGGTGGGGAAGGAGACTGATAACAAGATTAGATAGACTGCACCCCGACAAAGAACTAACCACCCCACCACGAAGCTTCATTCAGGGACAATTTGTTTGGGCCAGGAGCTATGTCGGAAAACAAAAATGGATTCAGGGGGTCATAATTCAACAAACAGGGCCCCTCTCCTATCTAGTACAGACAAGCTCCGAAGGCCATCTGCGACGGCATGTCGATCAGCTGAGAACTCGGAAACCAGAAAATTTGCCCTCAGCACCAGGGGAACAACAACTCATCGCACCTCCCAACCCCATACTACACGAACATCCCCCACCTCAGGACGACATCCTACCACCTCTGCCGCAGGAAGAAGAGGAGCCGGTCGACCACGCACCCCCACGACGCTCCCATCGAACCAGAAAAGCCCCGGCCTACCTCCAAGACTACCAGTGGGAAGGCAACCGGGAAAAGGGGGGGGGAAACAATCCAGGGGAGGGGTAAGGGGTGTAATATATGTAAATAGTTATGTTATGTGTATTAGTTATGAGGGAAAAACCGTGAAAGCCGAACACGCGGGAATTTTGACAGCTGTCAAAATTCCCTTGGCAAAGCGCAGGCGCAAGCCACTGACAGCTCGCGGCTGTCAAAACAACACAGAGCCGCGAACCACGAGGAAGCTGAGCTGTCAAGAAGACGCGGTGCTGATTGGCGCAGGAATCACGGCGGGAGAAGTCAGGCTGCTGATTGGTCGAGCCAACCGGCGGCCAGCTATAAAAGACCTAGCTGTCTGTACCCTTGTTGTCCGACTCTGAATAAACCTGTTACCGGATAGCCTGCTGTCTCTGAGTGGTCTGTAGCCACTTCAATTCAGATACATATTTGCTAATTTTTTAGGATCTAAGTGCCACCTATAAAACATTTTATAAAAATTCTCTCTTAGGTTTTGAGCTTGCGTAAATCTTACATTTCTTACCCAAATCTGTTCCCAAGTATCCATTGTAATAACTTCTTGGAAATTCTGAGCCCACTTTATCATACAATCTTTAACAAGTTCTGTCTCTGAATCAATTTCTATCAATACAAGATATATCCTTTTAATATGTGCTTGACCTTGATCTCTAATTTGCTTTACCAAATTTTCATCAATCATTGAAAAACCAGTTTTCTGGTCTTCCTTCCACCTGGCCTGTAATTGCCCATACTGAAACCAAGTTTGTACAATCTTTTCTTCTCTTAAAATATTATATGGCTTTAGTTGCCATACATTCCTTTCCAAACTTAAAATTTCCTTATATGTAATCACATCATGTTTGAACCCAACACTTATATTTTCTATTGCATGTTTCGGTATTGCCCATATAGGTATTTTATAATTTAACTTATGTCTATACTTTCGCCAAACTCGCAACAGAGCATATCTTAAAATATGCACCTTGAACACCTTATCCACCTTCTTATCATACAATAAATATGCATGCCAACCAAATAACAAATCATGACCTTCAAGATTTAATAATCTCACTTGTGTTAAATTAATCCAATCACTTATCGCTGACAAGGCAGCAGCTTCATAATATAATTTAAAATTAGGCATTTTAAGACCACCTCTCTCACGCATATCCTGCATAATCTTAAATTTAACTCGTGGCCTTTTCCCTGCCCAGACAAATTTATTAATACCCTTTTGTATGGATATATCCTTGGTTCAGGTTTTTCTTTGGGCCTCACAGCCGTGAGACCTTGCCTTGACCCTTTCCCGTGCTGCAAGGTGTCTGGTACCTGACAGACATGATTCATAGTATTCAATTAGTACCCAAATTCCATTGCTCCTCAAGTTAAGTTTTGTTTTCCCTGAGATTAGGTTTTTATTCTGCTGAAGTGTATGATTTCCTGTAAATCAGGTGGTGTTTTATTAACACGTATGCTCTGACTCACGCTGTTTGGTAATTTTCTATATGCTATCTCTTTTTGCTGTAGTTACCCCTCCCTTTTAAAACTGCCTAATAAAAGAGACTGTTGAGATCTGTTCGGGGGACATAACATCACCCCGGGCACTTCGTGCTCTCTCATCTTGAGAAACTTCTGGTGTGGTGTTTGTTTTTATTTGGCTTCTTTCGTCCTTGCGAGGACCCCCTAAATTGTCTCAGCGAGGGCTGAGACTCGTTCCTGCGGGAACCCAGGACAACATCAACAGGGAACCTCTGACAACGA
>JAKJMR010000251.1:329947-343080 GCA_024449315.1 Daboia siamensis | reverse complement strand
TCCTGCGGGAACCCAGGACAACATCAACAGGGAACCTCTGACAACGAATACATGTTGCAGACTTGCTGCAACACTTTTGCCATTTGAATCCAAATTTGAATCCTTTTTAAGAATAGGTATCATTTGAAATAAAAATAAAAATTTTGGCAAAACATTCATTTTCACTGCTGCAATTCTTCCCAATAAGATAATTGTAATTTTTTCCAACTATCCAATTCTTTTTGAACTTTTCCCCATAACTTTTCATAATTATTTTTATATAACTTTACATTTGAGAGTGACAAATATATCCCCAAATATTTAACCCTTTTAACAATTTCAAATCCCGTTAGCTCTTCTAAAACAGCCTTTTGTGGTACTGTCATATTCTTAGACAACATTTTAGTTTTCTGTACGTTAACCTTAAACCCAGAAACTTTCCCATATTGCGTTATTATCTCCATCAGTTCTACAACTGAGTCTTCAGGCTGAGTCACCGTAACAACCAAATCATCTGCAAATGCCCTCAGTCTATAATCCTGATCTCTTATTTGAATTCCCCTAATTTTTTCCGAGTCCTGTATTTTAATCAATAATATCTCCAATGTGAAAACAAATAATAAAGGTGACAACGGGCATCCCTGCCTCATGCCCTTTTCAATGTTACATTCTTCCGTCAAACTATTATTAACTATTATACGGGCTGTTTGCTTTTGATATAATGCCCTAATTGGTTGTAAAAATTTATCCCCAAAATTCATTTTATCTAATACTTTCAACAAAAATTGCCAATCCAATTGATCAAAGGCTTTTTCAGCATCCAAAAAGATCAACACTGCAGGGATCTGATTGTTACTTTCCAGAAATTCCAACAAATCAACTATATGCCTCACGTTGTTCATCATTTGTCTACCACTTATAAACCCAGTTTGATCACCATGAATTACTTGTTGCAATACCCTCATTAATCTATTAGCTAAAACCTTAGCAAATATCTTGTAGTCCGTATTCAAAAGTGATATTGGCCTATAATTTTTTGCTTGGGTGAAATCCTGATCTTCCTTCGGAATCAAAGAAATAAAATCAGTTCTCCAGGACGGGGGCACCCCTCCTCCCTTTTGAATTGTCTGAAACAATTCCCTTAATAGCTTTACCATCTCTAACTGTAAATTTTTATAATACACAGCAGTCAAACCATCAGTACCTGGAGCCTTATCTACTTTCAATTGTTTAATTGCTGAAAAAATTTCTTCCTCAGTTATCAATTGATTCATCTCTTCCTTTTGTTCTTGTGTAAGAACAGGAAACAAAAGGAACCTTTTTTATGGGGATATCAATATTCAGTATAGAAATCAGAAAGGTAGAAATGATGGTCTATGTGTGGCCCTGGCCCTTTGTTCATTTCATATGGCTTTTGGAATACTGTGTTTGTTTTTTGTGATAATGTTGTAAAAGATTATAATTATAATTATATGTACATTATAATTATAACTCTACAAAAACTAATACAAACTAAAAAAGAAAAGAGAAAAATAGAAAGTGCAGAAAAATTAAGAAACAGAAGTAGAAAATGAAAAAGAATATAGTCCAGAAAAAGGAATGTGTGTGTATACATATGCATATACACATATACAAATATACATATACATATAAATAAACACACACACACACACACACACATACATACATGTTTACAAATATGGCTTTCACTTTCATCATAAGTATAAACATTTTTGGTAATGTAACTGTTTACTAATGGATAACTAAGCATTTTCTGGAAACTATCTCTTCTTCCCATATCCCACCTCTTAACAATCAACAATGTTAAGATGTCAGCAAAAGTTATTAAGGATGACCAGAAATAATAACATACCTATTTTAATCACATAAATCAAGTTTACATTAATTCCTTTTACTTTTAAAAAACTTGATCTTTAGTCTTTTCAAATAATGTCCAAGAACTTGATTCCTTTTAATTTTTCTTTGTTCTTTCTCACAAAATTCTTCAAAGTTTAGCAAGCCTCTTTTGCAAATCCAATATAGAAAAGTAATGCATGTCGTTGTCTTAATTTGTAATTTGTACACCCATTTTACTTATTAATATTTATCCAGTATAACATCTTTTTCCATTTCATTTTTTAAAATATACTTTCATATCAGTTTCAATCTTGTCAGGTAAAATTTGTTTTCTTTCATAAACACTGTTCAAGGCAGGAAGTATTAAAATTAACTTCTGGGTCCATTGTTTAAAAATATCTGTCAATATGTCGAATGTTAAAATATTTTGCTTAATTCTGTATTTGTCAGTTGAGTTTGAATGTTCTTATCCTTTAATTGCTCTCTCTAGTGTCTAATTTTAGTAAGTTTTATTTTATTATGCTTTTTTTAAAAAAAGGAATTCAGAACAAAGTATGAGGACTCTGTGTTATTTTAAAGCCACTATCCACAGTTAGAGCAAGATGGTAGTTCCTTATTTCTCGGAGCTCTAAGCCTACTAGAAACCACAGTCTTTAGTCTCCTTGTGAGCAGCAAATGTCTAAAGCACTTTCAAGATACTCAACTCTTCTCCTTGTCCAGAGAGGAATAATCAAAGGATCTGTCTTACTCACCAGCTTTCATTCTTCATTGGTCATCTCTGCTTTTCACCGAGCCATCTTCAGTTTACATTTGTTCCCCAGAAGCTCCTTCCAATAACAGTTATTGAAATCCACAAAATCTCCATCATTTTGAAGTTGAAAAAACAAAAGTAATATAGTCATATATTAATTATTAGTAATATAGCACATTGTTTTACAATGTAACAGTAGTATAAAACTTACTGCTAAAACTGTCTTAACATTAAACTGACTCAATCTCTATATTGTTTTCTTAAAGCAGCACTTTGCAATTGGCTACTTTAGGGATCATTTTCTACTTCCTATCTAGTCTTAATAAGGTCCAGTTCTGTTAAGCTTTTTCTAAATCACACAAAATCAGCTAGGTACTACCAAAAAAATAAAAATAAACAACTAATAAGCAAATCTAAAACAATGAATGCTTAGCAAAAACAAAACAAAATATAAAACAAAATGTAATGCCTCTGCCTAAGGTGTCATTGCCACTCTAATTTAATGCAGTTCTTTGTTTACTAGTCTTCAAACTTTGCACATTCCATATTTAAGTTTTTTTTGCTATCTCTCCAATAATTTTAAAGTACTATAAATATATGGCTTTTACTAAGTAAAATGTACTCTTAGAAGCATAATCCTCATTTTGTATTGCAGTTTTAATATTACAAGGTGTCTTATTTCATATTTGCAAGTTTAGAAATGTGAAATTCAACAAAATGTCTAGTTGATGTGATTGTTAATATATTCTCTGTCCATTTTTAAAAATGTACATGAAATTTTGTTTCAGTTCAAAATTGCAAGACATTTTCCATTGCCATAGACAATCAGTTACTTGCAGTTTCTGAGCAGACCCTTAGTTTGTGTCACAGTTGGAGATGCTCTCAATAAGTAAGCATAGGATCTTATTCCAAGGAATGTAGCATCATATAACACATCACCCTTAATTATGAAATAGTTTACAGTAGGCTAAATCAAGACAGAATTACTGAGCTTGTAATGGAGGAATAAATCTACTGTCCATGTAATCAGAATTCACCCTGATTTTTATTGAGTTTATTATAATGAACCCTTACAGAAATCAGTAGAATCAGATAAATCTGCTAGGAAAGTATTAATGCAAAGCAAAAGGTGAAATGAGTTCCCCCCTAATATTCTTATTATTCTCAAATTATGTATATATGTCTATCTCAAATTGGCAGGTATTTCTGTGATACCCTGAAAGAGATTCTACAAGTTACATGCACCCAAGTTCTAAAATACGAACAGACTTTATCATTCTACTTATCTGAAAAATAAGCACTAGCATCACTTTCTATGGACATCATATTCAGTTGATTACAAGATTTTGCAGTTTGTCAGGATTTTTTTGTTAACATATACAAGTCCTATGCCAGAAATGTATTCGAGGTGTTTGATCAGCATCGTAAAAGACGCCAATGAATTTATCTTTGTTTTTGTTGTTGTCCCTATATGAGTAGGGTCATATCTAGTTCTGAAAACATTTAGTGGCAAATATATGCCAAAAAAAATCATAAAAATGTGAGTAAGAGCTCTTTTATAGGATTTTCTTTTGAATGGTCTCTTTCTTCTATGTTTTGTCGATGCAAAATACAAGCTTAGCAGATTTCAAATATCGTAATTTTTCACTTTAACAAATATAGGAAACCAATGTTTAGAAGAAGGAAACTATAAAATTTTCACTGTATTGCTATTTACAGATCACTTTTGTTTTTAGGGATGAAATATATAGGAAATATTAAAATATTTAAACATAATTATCTATGAAAATGAACATAGTAAGCTATTTTTTTACATGCACAGTGATGCACTTTAGAAGCTATTTGTAGACACTGAAAATCTTGTATTAATCTTCTTGGGAACCTCTCAAATAGTTACTATCAAATTGTATTTCTTAATGAGACATAAAGGCAAAATTATTAAATACACTGGCACAATTACAGTAACACTTTGTTATACTATTCTAATTCCCTTCATTTGTATCATTTAAATTTATACTAGTTTTGTCTTTGCCCTTTCTTATTGTACAGTCTCTTGCAGGCCACTTAAAAGCAATATGCAGTCCTTTCCCCCATACAAATGGCAATCACTCAATGTATGCTTTAGATAGTTAAACAGAACTGGTATATACATGGTACTGTAGTTATGCTAAAAATAGAGTATGCAACTAACTGCACGCACGCACACATCATATGTGTCATCATTATGTGTCATCATCATAATCATCATCATCTTAACCATGTCTATCCACTACAGGATGAAGCCTCTTCCACATGTTTCCAACCAATACAGTTCTGAGCTTACTTTTGCCAATTAGGCCTGCAATACTTGTTGATGCCATCAATCCAACTTGTTTTAGGTTTCTTTTTTTTTTTTTTATTAAAAAGTTTTTCAATACATTTTATTTATTACATCCCTTCCCCCAACCCTTCCCTCCCTTCCCAACCCTATCCCACCCTCTCACCCTCCCCTTCCCTTCCCCCCACCCCCCCCCGACTTCCCAGAGCTGGATACAAGGTATAAAAATAAAATAACCAATCATAAACTCCCATATACTACTAACAATAAACTATTAAGTCTCTCGCACTTTAGCTCTTATATGTTGACTACAAGCAATATACTTATTCAAATGCTAGATGAAACTTTTTAGTCCGGTATTTATTCTGGATGTAATGAATCCATTTCTTCCACTCCACAATATATCGTTGTTGCGAATGGTCTTTCAAATATGCTGAAATCTTCGCCATTTCTGCCAGGTTGGAAACTTTTAAAGTCCATACCTCTATAGTCGGCAATTCTTCCTTCTTCCAATATTGCCCTATTAAAAGTCTCACTGCCGTAATTAAGTTCAACATCAAATTAATGTCCAGCACGGTAGTATCAGTAATAATGCCCAATAAAAACAACTGCGGACAAAACTTTATCCTTTTCTTGAATATCTTCTGCATATTCCACCAAATTTTAATCCAAAATGCTTTAATCTTTTTACAAGTCCACCATATATGAAAGTACGTTGCATCTTCACCGCCACATCTCCAACATTTAGGCTGATAATTCGGATACATACTTGCTAACTTTCTAGGATCTAAATGCCACCTATAAAACATTTTATAAAAATTCTCTCTTAAGTTTTGAGCTTGCGTAAATTTCACATTTCTAACCCAGATCTTTTCCCAAGTGTCCATTGTAATAACTTCGTGAATATTCTGTGCCCATTTTATCATACAATCCTTAACAATTTCTGTTTCTGAATCAATCTCTATCAATGCAAGATATATCCGTTTGATATGTGCTGGTCCCTGATTTCTAATTTGCTTTACCAAGTTTTCATCATCCATTAAAAAACCAATTTTCTGATCCTCTTTCCACCTGGCTTGTAATTGCCCATATTGAAACCAAGTTTGTACAATCTTTTTTTCTCGTAAAAGATTATATGACTTCAAACACCATACATTCCTCTCCAAACTCAAAATTTCCTTATATGTAGTCACATCATGTTTAAATCCAACATTTATGTTCTCTATTGCGTGCTTGGGTATTGCCCATAAAGGTATCTTGTAATTTAACTTTTGTCTATGCTTTTTCCAAACTCGCAACAGAGCATACCTCAAAATATGCATTTTAAACACATTATCTACCTTCTTGTCATACAATAAATATGCATGCCAACCAAATAACAAATCATGCCCTTCAAGATTTAATAATCTCCCCTGTGTCAAATTAATCCAATCACTTATAGCTGATAATGCAGCAGCTTCATAATATAATTTAAGATTGGGCATTTTTAGACCACCTCTTTCACGCGTATCCTGCATAATTTTAAATTTAACCCATGGCCTTTTCCCTGCCCAAACGAATTTATTAATACCCTTCTGCCATTCCTCCAAATTTGAATCCTTTTTAAGAATGGGTATCATTTGAAACAAAAATAAAAATTTTGGCAATACATTCATTTTTACTGCTGCAATTCTTCCCAATAATGACAATTGCAATTTTTCCAACTATCCAATTCTTTTTGCACTTTGTTCCATAACTTTTCATAATTGTTTTTATATAATTTAACATTTGAGGGTGTTAAGTATACCCCCAAATATTTAACCCTTTCAACAATTTCAAATCCAGTTAAGCTTTCTAAAGCTACCTTTTGTAAAACTGTCATATTTTTAGATAACATTTTAGTTTTTTGTATATTAATCTTAAATCCAGAAACTTTCCCATATTGCGATATTAACTCCATTAATTCCATAACAGAATTTTCTGGGTGTGTCAACGTAATAACCAGATCATCCGCAAACGCCCTCAATCTGTAGTCCTGATCTCTTATTTGAATTCCCTTAATTGTTTCCGAATTCCGTATTTTAATCAGTAATATCTCCAACGTTAAGACAAATAATAAAGGTGATAACGGGCAACCCTGCCTCTTACCCTTTTCAATATTACACACTTCAGTCAAACTATTATTAACTATTATTCGAGCTGTTTGCTTTTGATATAATGCCCTGATTGGTTGTAAAAATTCATCCCCAAAATTCATTTTATCTAATACTTTCAGCAAAAATTTCCAATCCAATTGATCAAAGGCTTTTTCAGCATCCAAAAAGATCAATGCTGCAGAGATCTGGTTATTCCTTTCCAAAAATTCCAACAAATCAACTATATGTCTCACATTGTTTTTCATTTGTCTACCACTTATAAACCCAGTTTGATCACCATGAATTACCTGTTGCAATACCCTCATCAGTCTACTAGCTAAAACCTTAGCAAATATCTTGTAGTCCGTATTCAAAAGTGATATTGGCCTATAATTTCTTGCTTGAGTAACGTCCTGATCTTCTTTCGGGATTAAAGAAATAAAAGCAGTTTTCCAAGACGGAGGCACTCCTCCCCCTTTTTGAATTGTCTGAAACAGTTCCTTTAATGGCTTTATCATCTCAAACTGTAGATTTTTATAATACGCAGCAGTCAAACCATCCATGCCTGGCGCTTTACCTACTTTTAACTGTTTAATTGCCAAAAATATTTCTTCCTCAGTTATCAACTGATTCATCTCTTCTTTTTGCTCTTGCGTGAGAACCGGGATGCTAAAGTCTTTTAAATATAAATCAATGTCCATTTCATTAATCTTATCTCTAGCATATAATTTAGAATAAAAATCAACAAAGGTTTCCTTGATAAGATTCTGTTGATACACAATCTTTCCCTTATGTTCTATTTTATCTATATTAAAAACCCTTTGCTTCTTCCTTAGCATATAAGCTAACCATCTACCTGGTTTATTGGCATTGCAAAAAGTATTATGCCTTGCAAACCGTAAATTAGTTGCCACCTGATCAGCCATTAACTTGTCAAATTGTCCTCTTAATAACTTAATAGTCTCTTTAATCTTCACATCCGATGGATTCAAAATTAAAACCTTTTCTTTTTCCTTAATCTCTGTCTCTAATTCTTTCCTCCTAAATTCCAAATTACGTCTATATTTATTGTTAAGATATATCAACACACCTCTCATGTACGCCTTACTAGCATCCCATACCATTTCCATAGAAGTACCCTTATGCATATTTGTTTCAAAAAAAACCTTCATCTGTTTTTTACACTCTTCCACATTTTTCTGATTTCTAAACAAATTCTCATTTAAACGCCAGGAGCGTCATTCTCTAATGTCTTTTCCAATCTCTAACCAAACTGGGCTGTGATCAGACATAGTCCTTGAACAAATCTTTATCTTCTTAGTTCTAAAAAAAAGATCATTAGTCAATAATATAAAATCAATCCTGGAAAAAGATTGATTCCTTTCGTTTCCTTAAAATTTTTGGAGGGATCTCTTTTAAAACCAGAACTTCTTGCTCTGCGATCACAAGCTTAGTATTGTAAGAGACTTGAATAACTTCATTCCTGCTTGCTCTCTTTGTAAAATAAACAACCACATCTCTAGGTAGTTTCCTTTGTCTCGCAATCCAGGAATTAACACGGAAAATTTTATCTATATCTTCTGCAATTCCTTCATCTGGCCTTCCCAACACATCTTCCAGAGCAACAGAGACTATTTTCTTCAAATCTTCCTTGAGATTCTCCTTAAGACCCCTAATTCTCACAGCAAACTCCATTTCATGATATTGTACCAATGTCAGATCATAATCAATTTTATCCACCACATTCTCTGTCTCTAATATCTTTGCATCCAATTTAATATTATTTTGAGTGAGATCCTCCACTCTTTCGTCCAGGCGTTCAATACATAACGCCATGCCTTGAAATGCAAGCAAGATGTCCTCCCTTATTACTGTAAACTTTTCATCCATAATTTCTGTCAGCTTCTCATCCAACTTTTCATCTATCATCTCAGCTAAATGCTGTGAATGCTTTTCCAAAGCATCTTGCAAAACTTTAACTGTTAAAACAGGCAAAGGTAAAGGTGCAGGAGGTGCTAAGGCTTGCACTGAAGATTGCGGCAGGGGGGAAGCCCCCGCACTTTTAGTAAGTTTAGAAGATTTAGCCGCCATTTTTTTCCTTCTTTTGCAACTACGCACTTTCACTTTCAAAGTCTTCAATGTGGATTGAGCCAAAGATCAAAAGTTCACTTACTCCTTATTCTCTTGCATCGCTCTGCCTGCTTTCATTATCTTCCAAAGTCCATTCTTGTAAGCAGGGATGGTTGCGTTCGCCTTGTTCTGCTCCAAAAAAAAACGGAGCAGACACGCTGCGCAGCCCGGAGAAATCCAAGCTTCGGGGGGGCTCAATCCTTCAGCCGCCAGAACTTAAAGCCCTGGCGGCCCCAGAGAGCCCTTCCCCTACTTGGATACTCACCCCCTCCTCTTCTCCCGAGGAGGGGGCTTCCGAACCGCCGAAACAGCTGATCGGCGCTGTTTTCGGCGGTTCTACAAAGCCGCGAAGCTGACAACCTAAAAGCAGCTGTCGGCGGCGGCGCCTTGCCACCCGGAAGCCCGTTTTAGGTTTCTTTCATGGATGCTTTTTATCAGGTGGATTCATTCTATGACTGTCTTGGTCCATCTGCCATCAGTTCTTGCTACGTGACCAGCCCATTTCCATTTCAATTCTTTTATTCTCTTGATGATATCATATACTTTCATTTGTTCTCTAATCAATGTGTGGATCTTTCTATCTTATCTTGTAATACTGAGTATGTATCTTTTCATGACTCTTTGTGACACTCTTAGCTTTTGTATCAATTGTGAGGTTAGTGTCCATGATTCACTGGCATATGTTAGAGCAGGTAGCACACACTGTTTGAAAACTTTTCTCATCAGGCCTAGGGGGAGATTTAAAATTATGCTTACCTTGCCAAATGCCTGCCAACCACATTTAACATGCTGTTCAATTTCTTTTATTGTATCATCTTCCATTGAGATCCATTGGTCAAGTTATATGTAGTGGTCTATTATGTCTAGTTCTTCTCCAGATATATATTATTTTCTTTACTTGGTGAATTTAGTAAACATAACCTAGCTCTTTTTCAGTTTTATTTTTAAGCCAAATGGTTCTCCTGCTTTGTGGAACTCTTGTATGTGTCTTTGTAGCTCTTCTGGGTCTTGTGAAAAGAAAACATCATCATATGCAAATATTAAGTGATTTAAATAGGCGCCCTTAATTTTGATTCCATCTCTTGCAAAATAGTTTGCAATATACTGAACACTGCTATCATGTCACTCCTCACCCTTCTATTAATTAAACTAGACATACCCAATTCCAGCAATCGTTCCTTATATGTTTTAGCCTCCAGTCCCCTAATCATCTTTTTTGCTCTTCTCTGTACTCTTTCTAGAGTTTCAACATCTTTTTTACATTGTGGTGACCAGAACTAGATGCAGTATTCCAAGTGTGGCCTTGCCAAGGCATTGTAAACTGGCATTAATACTTCACGTGATCTTGATTATATCCCTCTGTTAATGCAGCCTAGAACTGTGTTGGCTTTTTGGCAGCTGCAGCACATTGCTGGCTCATATTTAAGGGATTGTCCACTAGGACTTCAAGATCCCTCTCACAATTACAACTATTGAGCAAGGTACTACTTATACTATACCTATATATTTGATTTTTTTTCCTAAATGCAGAACCTTACTTTTTTCACCATTGAATTTCATTTTGTTAGATAGTCTGTCCAGTTCTTCCTGTATCTTAAACCTGTCTTCTGGAGTGTTGGCTATTCCTGCCACCTTGGTGTCATCTGCAAATTTGATGAGTTCCCCAGCTATCCTGTCATCCAAATCATTGATGAAGATATTGAAGAGCACTGGGCCCAGAACAGAGCCCTGGGGCACCCCACTACATACTTCCCTCCATGTAGAAGCAGTTCTATTAAGGACCACACACTGAGTACAACCAGTCAGCCAGCTACAAATCCATCTAGTGGTGATGCTTTCTAACCCACATTTTTCTAGATTATCAAGTAGTAGGTTGTGATCTACTTTATCAAATGTCTTACTGAAATCCAAGTAATGACTTTGTTTGCCTCTAGGTGTTCGCTGATTTGTTGCTTGATTATCTTTTCCAGAATCTTCCCAGTTATTGAGGTCAAGCTGATAGGTCTGTAGTTTTCTGGATCTATTTTTTCCCCTTTTCTGAAGATGGTAACTACATCAGCTCTTTTCCAATCCTCTGGTAGTTCCCCAGTGTCCCAGGATTTTTGAAAAATATAGTTCAGTGGTTCTGAGATGACATCTGCCAGTTCCTTGAGAACCTTGGGGTGTAATTCATCTGGTCCTGGTGATTTGAACTCGTCTAGGCTGAACAGGTGCTCACTTACCATTTTCTTGCCTATCTTAACTTGTTTTTCTATTCTGTTTTTTTATGGTACAGTTTTTGATAGGTTGGATTGTTGTTATTGTTTCCCTTTGTGTAAAGACAGATGCAAAAAATGAGTTAAATAGTTCTGCTCTCTCCCTGTTGCTTTTCATCTTCTTGCCACTTTCTTCCACTAATGGACCAATCATTTCCTTGACTTTTTTCTTGTTTTTTACATGTTGAAAGAAGCTTTTTTTGTTATTTTGGACTTTGGTCGCAAGCCTTAGTTCATTTTGAGCCTTAGCTTTCCTTACTTCATCTTTGCAGGCTTGGGCTATTTGCTGATATTCTGCCTTAGTTATGTGCCCCTCTTTCTACTTGTTATACTTGTCTTTCAATTTATCAGAGAGTTCTTTATACAGCCATGCTGGTTTCTTTTTGGAGCTGTTATTTTTCTTCTTTGTTGGTATTGTGCTAGACTGGGCTTTTATTATCTCAGTTTTCCAAATTTCCCAAGCTTTTTGAGTTGTTTTCCCATTTAGGATTCTCATCCATGGAATCCTTCCCAAGCTCTCTCTAAGTTTATTGAAATTAGCTCTCTTAAAGTCCAAAGCTCTAGTTTGACTGTGTTATATTGCTTGTGCTTCCAGAATGTTAAATTCCAGTACTGCATGATCACTTCCCCCCAAGGTTCCTGTGGCTTCAACACCTTCTATTATTTTATCCTGTTAGTGAGGATTAGATCCAATATGGCCTATCCTCTAGTTCCCTTTTCTACTTTTTTGGGAGACAAAGTTGTCTGCTAGGTTTGTCAGGAATCAGTTTGATCTTCCACTTGGTGCAGAGTTTGTCTCCCAGTTGATGTCAGGTTAATTAAAGTCCCCCATTACTATTGTGATGTGCTTGCTACATACCTTAGTTATCTGACTAGCAAAAAGTTCATCTATTTCCTCTGTTTGGTTGGGTGGCCTATAGTATACACCTATGGCAATCTCATTTTCCCCCCTTGTATGAAATACATTCAAAAATATTCATGGTATGCTACTTTTTTTGTTTTGCTTTGTTTTTATTCTTCCCATTTTCTCCAACATATTTTAAAAGTGTAACCATGACATTTTGAAGGTAATAACTGTACATGAACTTTTGACATAAGGGAATGGCTTTTTTTTTCTATGAAAGAAATGAAGTCATTATGCTCAGCAAAAGGATTGTCTTTCTCAACTCTTTTTAAGGTCTACCATTAAATTAAAAGTGAAAAGTCAAGTGTAGTACTTTCACCTCATTCTGCATGTGATTCAGAATTGGCCATTCACATTTTGAAGGGCTAGGGAAGATTACAAAGATAGCACCATGAGAAGTGTCTATTTCATCTAAAGTGTATCTATTCTTTTGTATTATACATTATAAATCAGAGTGATATTTGAAGGAAGATTTATTATAATCTCTGGCAGGATGCTTTGTCCATTTATAATGCAAGCTTTTATCTCAAATTCAGAGCACTATTCTTGAAAAACATGTACACTTTTTCAGAAAGATAAGATTTCTCTTCAACAAAAAATGAAAGCCTAGGCCAAGTTTATAGAATGGCATCCTCCAACTGTGTTGGGATTACTTTAATGATAAAGGCATATGGCATAGGGTGTGTGTGGGGTAATCATCCTTGAGGGTGAATTAAATTGTGTCAATCAGTTGCTTAACATATTTGTATATCTATCTATCTATCTATCTATCTATCTATCTATCTATCTATCTATCTATCTATCTATCTATCTATCTATCTATCTA
>JAKJMR010000251.1:270178-326229 GCA_024449315.1 Daboia siamensis | reverse complement strand
AATAATAATAATAATAATAATAATAATAATAATAATAATAATAATAATAGCAGCATCCTATACCAGGTCTAAAAACTTCAATCTAGGAGTTATAAATTCATAAAGATGTCACAAATTGTCCACCAAACTCTGTATGGGGAAATGATAGCCCATTCAGATATGAAGAGGAAAATTTATGAGTCCAGGGTATTTCAAGCTCCAAATATTTTAGGTGAATTGTCTTTTAACATTCAGGCTTGCACATTTTCCAGATACTAGAACAGAACCTCAATGGCACCACAAATGGGTATCATTAGTGGAATGATGATATCTTGCCCCAAGTTTGTTTGTTTGTTGTTTGTTTGTTTAAAGAGCATGCATGGACACAGATTTCACATAAAGTTCTTAGGTGGCTCCCAAGAACCAGTGAAAACAAAGAATGAAACAGAATAAATCTTTCCCATCAGGTACCAGGCCAACCATACTATTAACTAAGTCAACCCCACCCTATCCCAATGCTTGGGGGAAGAGCTAGGTTTTCATGGCCTTCTGGAAGGCTAAAATTGGTCAATATTATGTTACCTTTGAACAATATCTGGAAGCTGAAACTAGTGAAGAATGCACTAGTGTGTGTAGTTTTGGGTGCCTGTAGGCTGGCATCTCTGCTACATGCCAGTTTGGTTCTTGAGCAGCCAAGAGAGGAGAAGATCTAAAACTCAGGTGGCTTCAGCACTAAGAAAGCTGGGAACTGAGCCTTAGCACTCTCTGATACTGAGTCCTCTTTGAACTAAGTTTGGAATTTAATTGCTTAAGGTTATTTTTTTAACTTTAAAATGTTTTTATTTCTTTAAAAGCGAGCCTCACATATTATTTTTCCCCAAAAGACAAATACTCAATGTAAAGTAGATACAAAGAGACCCCTCTTTGGTTCTGCACCACGAAGAACAAATAGGTGAACGGAAATGATTCAGCCAACATATATTGGATAAATTGAGATGGGATTAGACATTGCTTTAAAGTGATGATTATTCGATTTTACTGTTGATATTTATTTAAACTATATGATTTCCTTGTTTTTCTTGCACTTCACATTGATATAACCGCATATAAAATAGAATTATTTTTCTCATTGTTTTATTTGATTTAGAAGCTGTCTGATTGCTCAATAGCTCTGGGTGGTTTACAATTAAAAGAAGGAAACATATACATCAAAATGACCATGATTGTTATACTACACATTACATGCATACAGATATCCACAGACTCATATGTCAAGCAGACATGTCAAACTTGCGACGTCACATGACATCACCAGATGTATTTTACCATTGCTGGCAAAGGGTAGGTGTGGCTTTTGGATGACACCCCTGATGTTGTTGTTAGTTGCGAAGTCGTGTCCGACCCATCGTGAACCTATGGACAACGTTCCTCCAGGCCTTCCTGTCTTCTACCATCTTCTGGAGTCCATTTAAGCTCACATCTACTGCTTCAGTGACTCCATCTAGTCACCTCATTCTCTGTCGTCCCTTTCTTCTCTTGCCCTCAATCTTTCCCAGCATTAAGCTCTTCTCCAGTGAGTCCTTCCTCCTCATTAGGTGGCCAAAGTATTTGAGTTTTAGCTTCAGGATCTGGCCTTCTAAAGAGCAGTCAGGGTTGATCTCCTCTAGGACTGACCGCTTTGATCGCCTTGCAGTCCAAGGGACTCGCAGGAGTCTTCTCCAGCACCAGAGTTCAAAGGCCTCAATTCTTTGGAGCTCAGCCTTTCTTATGGTCCAACTTTCACAGCCATACATTGCAACTGGGAAGACCATAGCCTTGACTATATGAACATTTTTTGACAGGGTGATGTCTCTACTTTTTAGTGTGTTGTCTAGGTTTACCATGGCTTTTCTCCCCAGGAGCAAGCGTCTTTTAATTTCTTGGCTGCAGTCCCTGTCTGTGGTGATTATCAGGGACGTTAAGCTCATTCTTGTATAGTTCTTCTGCGTAATTTTGCCACCTCTTCTTAATCTCTTCTGCCTCTGTTAGGTCCCTGCCATTTTGGTCCTTTATCATGCCCAGTTTTGCATTAAACGTTCCCTTCATCTCTCCAATCTTCTTGAAAAGACCTCTGGTCCTCCCTATTCTATTGTTCTCTTCTATTTCTTTGCACTGTTCATTTAAGAAGGCATTCTTATCTCTTCTAGCTAATCTCTGGAATTCTGCATTCAATTGGGCGTATCTTTCTTTTTCTCCCTTGCCTTTTGCTTCCCTCCTTTCCTCAGCTATTTTCAAGGCTTCCTCAGACAGCCATTTCTCTTTCTTGCATTTCTTTTTCTTTGGGATGGTTTTAGTTGCTACCTCTTATACAATGTTGTGAACCTCTGTCCATAGTTCTTCAGGCACTCTGTCTATCAGATCTAACTCCTTAAATCTATTTGTCACCTCTACTGTATATTCAACAGGGATATGATTTAATTCATACCTGAATGGCCTAGTGCTTTTCCCTACTTTCTTCAGTTTAAGGCTAAACTTTGCAAGGAGAAGCTCATGGTCTGAGCCACAGTCAGCTCCTGGTCTTGTTTTTACTGACTGTATAGAGCTTCTCCATCTTTGGCTGCAGAGCACATAGTCAATCTTATTTCTGTGTTGACCGTCTGGTGATGTCCATGTGTAGAGCCATCTCTTGGGTTGTTGGAAAAGAGTGTTTGCTATGACCATCATATTCTCTTGACAAAATTCTATAAGCTTGTGCCCTGCTTCATTTTGTACTCCAAGGCCAAACTTGCCTGTTATTCTGGTTATCTTTGGTTTCCTACTTTCGCATTCCAATCCCCCAAGATGATAGGGACATCATTTTTGGGTGTTAGTTCTATAAGGTGCTGTAGGGCTTCATAGAACCAGTCAATTTCATCCTCTTCAGCACCGGTGGTGGGGGCATAGACTGGGACTACTGTGATATTGAATGGTTTGCCTTGGATTTGAACTGAGATCATTCTGTCATTTTGGGGATTGTATCCCAGTATTGCTTTTCCTACTCTTTTATTGACTATGAAGGCTACTCCATTTCTTCTGAGAGATTCTTGCCCGCAGTAGTATACCTGATGGTCATCTGAATTAAATTCACCCATTTCTGTCCATTTTAGTTTGCTGATTACCTAAGATGTCGATGTTCAGTCTTGTCATCTCTTGTTTGACCACGTCCAGCTTTCCTTGATTCATGGATCTTACATTCCAGGTTCCTATGGAGAAAAAATCTTTACAGCATTGGACTTTCCTTTCACCACCAGATACATCCTCAGCTGAGCGTCCTTTCAGCTTTGGCCCAGTCGCTTCATTCTTTCTTGCGCTACTAGTACTATCCTCTGCTCTTCCCCAGTAGCATATTGGATGCTTTCCGACCTGAGGGGCTCATCTTCGAGCTTCATATTTTTTTGCCTTTTGGTACTGTCCATAGGGTTTTCATGGCAAAGATACTGGAGTGGGTTGCCATTTCCTTCTCCAGTGGATCACATTTTGTCAGAATTCTCTGCTATGATGTTTCCGTCTTGGGTGGACCTACACGGCATAGCTCATAGCTTCATTGAATTACGCAAGCCCCTTCGCCACAACAAGGTAGTAATTCATGAAGGGGGACACCCGTGATAGAGGCTGGCTTGTATTTAGTTTCCAATGCTTAAAACCAACATATCCCAATAGACATGTCGCGGCTTTGAAGCTGCTTTGCACAGTATTCATGATTGCCACTATGACAGTGCAAACAAGAAGTTTTTAATCTACATTAAGCTATCATAGGATTTGACTGACAGATTGTCCTAATTTCTTTTCACTTCATATTGTCCGTATAGATCTAAAACACAGCTCTCTAAAATTTTAGGTGTGAAACCAAAGTTTTATTATTTTTTTAGCATTAGAGAAGGAGAGAAATAAATAAACCACATTTAATTTAATTTCCTAGAGATATTGATGAAATAATATGTGGGTGTGTTTGAGTCCCTTCTACTTTTTGAAGCATGGTATACCCTTCAAAAAAATAAGTATAGTCCTCAGTACACCCTCCCATGTAATTATTTTGTACATGATCATTTAGAAAAAATCAAACTCCACATTTTTATTAATGAGCCAGGGAACACGTTATATTTTTATTAATACTTAATAGTGGAAAAATATTTTAATAATTATAGGGTTGAAATATGTAATTGAATAATTAATTCTGATGTCATAATGTTCAACACAAGCATATCTACTCATAAAAATAGGTGCTATGAGATATATTTTCTTTCTCTTTTTCTTTCTTTCTTTCTTTCTTTCTTTCTTTCTTTCTCTTCTGTGCTGTCATATAACAAATAAAATATGATCATGTGATTGTGATTTGAGATATTAAAATAAGGTAAGAAGTATTTTCTCTGCACATAGCTAGTTTTAGCAACATAAAATTTACACATACATATAACATCCTTGGTAGCTATTCTTTATCTCCTGTTTTCAAGGGCAGGACACAATTTTTGGAACCAATAAGAACCCTCCATAACTTATTTTTTTTTTTAAAAAAAAAAATTTTTAAACTTCAGTCTTTTTTCCTAGTGATGTTTCTGTATCATTACTACAGCCATTGCTTCTTTCAGAAGCCAAAGAAATAAAACAAAGGATGGTATCCAGCCAAAGAAAGATTGTCTACTCTGGATCTAGGGATAAGAAAAGAAATACTACAGGTTCTTAAAATAAGAGTCTTTGGAGACAATGAGCAGATGTGTAATGTTTTAGTTTTAGATAAGAAAAGATGCTTTGGAATGAGCAAGAGCATGAAGATAGCACCTTTCTGCAATTTATTAAATTATTCACATATGCTGTAGCTGTGTGAGAGCAAATTGATTCACATATAGATGCTGAGTTCACACATTCCCAGGTATATTTTCTAAGACAAAGCTTAAATATTATAATACCAAATACATATCATGAATTTCCGAGTTCCAAAGTACAGACCTATAGCAAAAAGGTAGGGGTGTGGAATTAGAGGAGAGAGAGAGAGCTTATTTTGAACAGTTTTGTTCTGGTTTTCAAGATGATTTGTGTTTCTTTGTTTTCATGATTAGATAACACTTTGCTAATTTGTGGATGGATGAATAGTTTATAACTTTGTAAAGGGGAGGTACAGTATCTTAAAAGGCTATTATTTATGTTTTCTCTTGTAGGAGGGACACTGGTCAGCTGCAGTTCTAACTGGTGCATTTTTCCCCTCTTTTTACTACTGACAGTTATTGCAATCAAAACTGCAAGGAAGAGAGGTTTTCCTTTCATTGGCATAGGACAGTGGTATAGGGGCAGAAGAGATAATTTCCCTTTTTGCAGCTTCCTTAGTTTGTGCTTATGAGGGGGAAGCCTTGTGCTTTCCAGGACACCATCCTCTGAAGAGATGGTGTAAAATAATAATCTGGAATGAATCCAATTGGTACTTTGGGAAGGATGTTTGATAGCAGGCCGACATCTTTTTCTGAAAGGCAAATGTGAATAGGCTACCCAACTGCATCCCGATGATTACCATAGATGTGTACAAACTCAATCCACATCTCTGCACTTCTGCAGCTTTTAGATTAGCTTGAGTTAGGGAATAAGGTCAAAGCTGTCTTTAACAGAGTGACTTATTAAAGAGTAGAGCAATTTTATTCAAAGGGCTGGAGAACTTGCACACAAATCCATTTATCATTTTAGGGGTCATAGCACTGAGAACCTCCAGAGTATATCATTTCAGGAAACCAAAATTACTGTCCACATGAGTTATGCTAAGGCTTTCAGTACTTTTAGTGTTAAGAAAAAGCAGAGGTAACACATAGGTCTTATTCTTATATTTAAGGTCCCTATTTTCTCATTTTGAAGAGAATTTGTCATCCTTCCTCCTTTTTGATATAAAAACAGGTGACATTACATGTTGCAATTAGAGAAGGGGTTGGTATCCAATATTCTCATTTTAAATGGAAGCATAGCATTTAAAAATATATAATATTAATGTATATTGCATGGAGTTATGTTAATGATGGAAAGGGCATAAAAATAAATAAATTACTGCATAAAATAAAGATAATTACTATATGTTTCTAAACTTTTTGCTGATGGTGAAAAAGCTTAATTCTATATATATATTTGTCTTCTTAAAATGTTTTTAATTAAATTAACCCATTCATGGATAAATGCCTTGTCGTGGTGAGGGGGCTTGTTTTAATTCAATGAAACTATGAGCTATGCCATTCAGGGCCACCCAAGACAGATAGGTCTTAGCAGAGAGTTCTGACAAAATGTGATGCACTGGAGAAGGAAATGGCAACCCACTCCAGTATCTTTGCCACGAATCTCTCCAGTATCTTTTGCCACAGTACCAAAAGGCAAAACAATATGATGCTCAAAGATGGCATCTGGCCCTCTCAATTCCTGGCAAATAGATGGGGAAGAAATGGAGGTAGTGACAGATTTTATTTTCCTGGGCTACAAGATCACTGCAGATGGGGACTGTAGTTAAGAAATTAAAAGACACTTGCTCCTGGGGAGGAAGCAAATCTAGACAGCATAGTAAAAAGCAGAGACATCACCCTATCAACAAAAGTGCGTATAGTCAAGGCTATGGTCTTCCCAGTTGCAATGTATGCAGTGAAAGCTGGACTATAAGAAAGGCTGAGTGCCAAAGAATTGAAGCCTTTGAACTATGGTGCAGGAGAAGAGTCCTGCGAGTCCCTTGGACTGCAAGGCGATCAAAGCCATCAGTCCTAGAGGAGATCAACCCTGACTGATATTTAGAAAGCCAGATCCTGAAGTTGAAATTCAAACACTTTGGCCACCTAATGAGGAGGAAGGACTCACTGGAGAAGAGCCTAATGCTGGGAAAGGTTGAGGGCAAGAAAAGAAAGGGACGACAGAGAATGAGGTAGCTGGATGGAGTCACTGAAGCAGTAGGTGTGAGTTTAAATGGACTCCAGAAGATGGTAGAGGACAGGAAGGCCTGGAGGAATGTTGTCCATGTGGTCGCGATGGGTCTGACACAACTTCACAGCTAACAACAACAACAATTAAATTAAGCTTATTCCTAAAGGAAATTTGAGAAACTGTGTTAAAATTTATTGGAAGTCATCATTCTGCTAGTCAGAACATTGGAAAAAAAAGTGTGGATAACAAATTGACCTCTGCATTAATACTAGAGGTCACAATACTGTGAGCTCTCTTATCATTCAATATGATTCCTAAAAATACCAGGAAGTACAATTCAGCAACCTCTGGAAAGCCACCAGTTGCCCATTATGACAGTACTGTTTCACTGAACAGTAACAGTAACAGAAAGAGAAAGCGGGACTACATTGAGAAAGTAGGTGTGGATCTTGCAAAAGGATTTGTATAGTATCTTTTTGAATCTTCACTTTTACTCAAGACATTTTTCCAAGATGCCATTCTTTGGGAAATTTAGACTAAGTTGAGGAAGATCTTGGAGATCAATTTTACTGCTAATCTAATATGGCAAGATTAAGGCATTTTGGACATTTCATTTCAACTGTTAAAACAACCTTGCCTAGGTACATAATATGGACTTTTTGTCTATTGCAATAAGCAAAACTTATTATGTGCACTCTACATATCATAGTCACAATTATACCTTTCAAGAACCTCAAATGTTAATCCAAACTACTTATTCAGGAATTTGGAAGTTTAGAAATAACAGTTAGAAAAGCTTCCAAAACAATTCATATTTGACTACGTTTTCTCATAATTTCTCTATCCACTTTTTTTGTCCTATATATTTTTCCCTTTCTTTTACCTGTCCATAAAGTCCCCCAAGTTCTTCTTTCTTGCCATCAAATATTAAGCAGTGCCTTTCAAATCTTCACATTGTCTTTCTCTTATTTTTCTTTCACATTAGCTTCTAAATGCTAACTTGTTATATAGGTGTTCAGGAAGAAGAAAAATTTAGCATAAGAATTACAATCAAAGGTACATCACCTAAGAACAAAAAACTCAGTGTGGCCCTTGAAATTTTGCAGTAGTGTCCCCAAACTTGGTAGGAACCTACAAATCAAATGCTCATCCTAATACTATGTAGCATTTGTCTGGGAGCCTCAAATAAAGTGCAAATTGATTATAATTCTGGAAAGATTGCCCCTGGAAATAATAGATTGATGACTGCTGTTCTGTAGTGACATTTTTTTTTTTGCTGTATACAATCCTTTCCAAAAGCTTTCCTGTTCCTGAGCTTAACAGAAATATTTCAATACTTCAAAGCTAATAAGTGTTTGTTTCAGGAAAGCAACTTTCTGTCTTTGATTTTTCTAATATTTATCTGTCTATCAGAAAGCAGATGGTGAGAGGTAAACCAGATTATTTCAAACTTCTTGTGGTGTGCTTAGTGGCACAGACCCAACAAGCATAGTACGAGCTAAGCAAAGTTCCTATCCCTGTCAGCCAAATCTTTTCCACTTGAGTCATTTTTTTCCCCGTTGGAGCTGAGCCAGCCCAGTTCAGCTCTTTTGTAGGGAATGAGGAACCGGTATTGATTTCCCATTTAAGCCAATCTTGTCTGAGCCCACTGTTGCCTCCCTCACTATGAATGCAGGGAGGGGGGAAACCAGCTGCAGCATTTCCAGAAGAGAATTGCTTCTTTGAGATGGACCTGCACAGAATTGCAAATCAGGCAAATAAAAGGAGAAAATGGAAGGGCAGATAGGCTTTCCTTTCAAGCCACATATACGGACAGCACTTCCTTTCTATAAGAGGAAAACAGGGAATTTGCTTGTTAGAGCAAGTGAAGGGCATTTTTATTATGGGCTTCAGTGCAGTTGTCAGCCATAATAATGAATTCTTATACTGTCTTGCCTTGGAACAGGCAAAGCTGATGGAGATACATATTTGTTATGTGAAAGAGTGATCCCAAAGATTTCCAAAGCAGGTGGAAATTTGCTGTGGTGGGTATTTGTATGGACTTTAGCTGCAGTCTTTAATGAGCTGTGCAGATTAGTAAACTTGGTGCAATAATGACTAAGTTACCAAAATCCATGGGTGTGTTTAGCTGACATCCACTTTCAATTGATTTCATATTATCTCTACTGTGAGTCTGAACATTCTGGATGCTCATACTGTGAGTGATGTGTTTCCCCAGAAACTTCAAATATTAATTTTAAATATGTTCACAGCCTGTTCCTATCATCACCTGCCGGTTTTGCAGAATAAACGAATATGTGCACCTTAACAGCTATTGCTTTAGCTCTCTAAAGCAAGCATTCTACACCAATAGCCTCTGAAAAACAAGGGGAAAATCTCTTATTTTTTTCTTTGTAAAATATAAAGATATGTCAGCACCACAAAATATGTTCTGTGAACTTAATAGTATTGGCTACACGATATTAGTGTCCCACATTGAGAAACTTTAGTAAACCACTAAGGCAATTACACACTTTTTTTCCTGCAGAAATAAGCCAATGTAGCTCTTTGGATAACACCCTAAATGCCTCTTCATGAATAATAACTTCCTCAAATTATTTCCATAGATGGAGGGTCCAATGGCATTGATCCCAGAACTCAGACTGTGAGTCCCTGCAGAGTACAGTGTGCAGAGTTCCATACTTTTTCTGTCCTGGGAAAAAGATACATTTTTTCTCATAAAAACCTCCACATGGATAGAATATATAAAATTATTGGCAGCATAGTGCTGGATGATGGGTCGCTTAGGTAGAATGTACTCCACAGGCTACTAAAGAAGTGGTGAGAATCTTTTTAATGGTGTTTAAGATTGAAGCTCTGGTGAGATTTAGTTGCTAAGCAGGAAAAGAACATCTGAAGCACACAAAACTACACTGAGAATATGGAACATAATAAATATGAACTTAGAAAGCACAGTGAAATAATTATAAATTGATATCTCAGGCAGTTGAGATGGACTGGAATAGAACACTTCAATCAGAAGATAGAGGGCATGAAAAATAAAGAAGAAAGAATATTGCTTTTATAGTTAGGAATGTATAGCAAGACCAATACTTGGTTAAATGCAATCAGTGACCAAATAATATTGATTAGGCTTTGTTGACAACCCTTTAATATGATGATCATTCAGGTTTATACTTCAACCACCAATACAGAAGGAGGTTAATAAGTTTTATTATCAAGATCAGTTTGAAAATAACAGAACAGCAAAATGTGCTGCTTTTGATTGAAGTATGTAATGCTAAAATTAGAAACACAAAAGAGGAAAATGTAGTTGAATGCACAGCTTGGAAAACTGAAACAAAGCAGAAAACTGACATCAATTTCTTCAGGGCTAATACTGTTTTCAAACAACCAAAATCATACCTCTATACTTGGATATCACCACATGGAATATATAGAGAAATCAAATTGACTATATTATTGTCAAAAAGAAGTGTAAAAATCTCAATTATAATATAAAAGATATAGTCAGCTGCTGAATGTGGAAGATATCATGAATTGGTCATGTGCAAGTTGCAAATCAAGCTAAACAATAAAATGAATCAGTTTGCATGATATGATTATGAACATATTATATGCCTACCATTTTCAAGAAGAACATCAGGAATCACTTTGAAATCTGTATTCATTGATAGAGAATCAGAGCAATTGCTAAATAAATTTAAAGAAGTTAAGCTTTAATATGAAAAGACACTGCCAAAAATGAAGAAAGAGAAGAAGAAAACAACAACAACCTGGAAGTTAGAACAACTGTAGAAATTACAAAGAAGACTAAAACAAAAAAATACAAACATATCAAAAAAGGAATTTAACAAATAGTTTCAAAGAGCTGTTAGAAGAGACAAGAAGCATTTTGTCAGAGTCCCTAAATTTGCCTTTAAACTTTCCCTTTTCCCTTCTCTTGCTTTTGCCTATGTGCTTTTGGGGCTTACCATACTACTGGGAGAGGTGCTTGCAAGGGGGGGGGGGAATATTATCTGCTTTGTCCTAATCCAGACATGTCAAACACAAGGCCCGGGGGCCGGATGTGGCCCGCGAAGTGGTTTCATGCGGCCCGCGAAGCCATCCTGGAAACAGTGAGGGAACGGCCCCCACTGCCTTGGCCCTGGCCCAGAGACCCTTCTCCTGCCAGAGACCTCCAGATCTGTCCCACTCCTGCCCAGGCCCCCATAGGCACCCTTGATGTCAACGATGTAGAGCTGGCCACGCCCACCCAGTAGGCCATATGCACTCCAGCCATGCCCACCCAGTAGGCCACGCCCACCCAGGCCACACCCACCCGGCCCCCTGAGGGCAACCGCAATGCTGATGTGGCCCTCAATGAAATTGAGTTTGACACCCCTGTCCTAATCTATGCGAGAAGCCCTCTCTCTGGTTGAGAGGAATGTGACCTGAAACATCTGCCTTATCTCCAAACAATGGAGCCTGGAACCATTGGTTCCAGGAACAAAACCCAGAGAGACCTTGAGAAGCTGGCTAAATCTCCAGCTTCTCATAACAGGGTGGCACCTGTGGGTTGGCTGGATTTCAGCTGGATGGTTGGATACAGGGGGGAGGAGTTGTGAATTGCCTTTTTGATGTAATCCTTTATGTGCCAAATCTCAGACCTTGCTTTGATCTCTTGCCACCAGTAACTTTCAATAAAAAGTTCCTTTTGAGACAATGCCTATTTCAAGAGTTCTGCTTTCTTGGAAGATCTAGTTGAGGCAGGTCCTTACACATTTATAAAGATATTGAAGAAGGAAAAAGATATATAAAACTAAGGTAAATCTTCCAAAAGATCACTGAACTCAGTAAGATGTTACAATTGTTATACTAAAGATGCCAATGGATAGATAATAACTGATTAAGGAGATAAAACTAAGATGGAAGCAGTATGTTGAAATTTCAAAATTCAAGATATATTATAATGTATTCTCTTCTTACCATAACCTATAGAATTAGTACCCCAGTCACTGCAAGTCAGAAGAATAGAGGAACTGATAGCCTGTCCATTGAAATATGGAAAGCAATAGAAGAAGAATCAATAAAGGTTGTTACAAATGAAGGCAAATATATGTGTCCCAGGATAATGTTGCAGGATCCAATCTGGGTCATTCACCAGCACCAGAGGTTTATTCTTCCAAGCTTCCCTGAGTTCTTCAGGGAACTCCTTCCTATCAGAATGTGGGCTTTGGACTATTCTATGCATCACATTTATGTGGTGCCCAGTTAGGTGTGCCATCCTATTGGAATAATCAACCCATAGGAAGCCACACTCAAACAGACACCACATAAATACGATGCATAGAATAGCCCAAGGCACACATTCTGATAAGGAGAATTTCCCCGATAATGGGCTCCAGTGTGAATCTGAAAGCTTGGAAGACTAAATCTTTGGACCTGGTGAATGACCCAGATTGGATCCTGCAGTAAAGTTTCTAACTAAGATATTCCAGCAAATGACACAGTGCCCAACTGATCTATCCATTTTAAAAAAGATGTGCAAGCCACCATGTTGTTGTTGTTAGTTGCAAAGTCATGTCCAACCCATTGCGACCCCATGAACAACGTTCCTCCAGGCCTTCCTGTCCTCTACCATCTTCTGGAGACCATTTAGACTCACGCCTACTGTTTCAGTGGCTCCATCCAGCCACCTCATTCTCTGACATCCCTTTCTTCTCTTGCCCTCAACCTTTCCCAGCATTAGGCTCTTCTCCAGTGAGTCCTTCCTTCTAATTAGGTGGCCAAAGTATTTGAGTTTCAACTTCAGGATCTTGCCTTCTAAGGAGCAGTCAGGGTTGATCTCCTCTAGGACTGACCAGTTTGATCACCTTGCAGTCCAAGGGACTCACAGGAGTCTTCTCCAGCACCAGAGTTCAAAGGCTTCAATTCCTTGGTGCTCAGCCTTTCTTATGGTCCAACTTTCACTGCCATACATTGCAATTGGGAAGACCATAGCCTTGACTATACGCACTTTTGTTGACAGGGTGATGTCTCTGCTTTTTAGTGTGCTGTCTAGATTTGCTATGGCTTTCCTCCCCAGGAACAAGTGTCTTTTAATTTCTTGGCTACAGTCCCCATCTGCAGTGATCTTGGAGCCCAGGAAAATAAAATCTGTCACTATCTCCATTTCTTCTCCATCTATTTGCCAGGAATTGAGAGGGCTGGATGCCATGATCTTGGTTTTCTTAATGTTAAGTTTCAACCCAAGTTTTGCACTCTCCTTCTTCACTTGCAACAAGAGGCTCTTTAGTTCATTTTCACTTTCTGCCATTAGTGTGGTATCATCAGCATATCTTAGGTTGTTGATATTTCTCCCGGCAATCTTAATTCCAACTTTTGATTCATCTAGCCCTGCCTTTCTCATGATGTGCTCTGCATATAAGTTAAACAGGCAGGGCGACAGTATACAGCCTTGCTGGACTCCTTTCCCAATTTTGAACCAATCACTGGTTCCGTGTCCAGTTCTCACTGTTGCTTCTTGACCTGCATATAGGTTTCTCAAGAGACAAATAAGATGGTCTGGTATTCCCATCTTTTTAAGAACTTGCCACAGTTTGATCCACACAATCAAATGCTTTAGCATAGTCATGAAGCAGAAGTAGATGTTTTTCTGGAACCCCCTAGCTTTCTCCATGATCCAATGTATGTTGGCAATTTGATACAATATCTTTCACTTGCTAGTAAAATAAAGATTAGGATCATCCAATGTAGATTAGAAAAAAAGATACCTGATATAAAGCTGGCTTTAGGAAAGGCTGAGGAATGCAAGACATTGCTGATGCATGTAAGAATTTCAAAATGAAGTCACTATGTGCTTCATCAGATATAGAAAGGCCTTCCATTGTATCAATGACATCAAGCTGGGTATGTGCTCAGAAAAATAGGAATCCCATAACAACTCACTGTAGTCTTGCAATGAGTATACAGTTCAGGAATCCACAATACAGATGGAACATGGCAAAATAGACTGGTTCCAGATTGGCAAAGATTTAAGGCTGTATACTCTACCTTTATTTATTCAACCATTATGCTATATATATAAACGAAAGCTGGAGATCAATAACCTGTGCACTCACTGTTTGTTTAATGACTACCATAGTTAGTAACCATTGCAAAATATGACAGTAATAAAACATTCATTTTCTGACCTATGTGCATATTTATGACCAGATTCTTGTGCCGGACAACAGCCCATACTGCAGTGAAAGTAATACCAGTGTAACTGTATGAGAGAATTTTTATCTGAATGAAAAAATAACAACCAGTAATCTTTGTAGCATATCTCTCTGTGTTTCTTGCAGTCATTTGTTTAATTAGCAATCATTTCATTTAAATTGATTATTGGAATAGAACTTGGTCATTAAGTGAGGTATGTGTGTACTATGCTTTTGATACTACCATGATAGCTGAAAATGATGTACAAACTTCAGTAATAAACATTAAGCAATACAGTAAAATTGGGACTAAAATTAAATATAAATAAGACCAAACTAATGACAAGTATAACACCAGCCTTAGCATTGGCAAGAACTGGCAATGAAGATATTGAAGTGGTAGACAGTTTCTGCCTTTTAGGATCAACCAGACAGTACTAAACAGTCAAGACATACAATACAAATTAGAACTTGGAAGAGCAGCCATGAAGGCCTTGGAAATATATTCAAATGTGGTGATGTGTCTATATGTAGCGAAGGTTGTTGAGAGTGTTGTGGTGCATCAGCTTCTGCAATTCCTGGATGAAGCGGACTATCTGGACCTGTACCAGTCTGGTTTCAGGCCCAGTTACAGCATGGAAATGGCATTGGTTGCACTGGTAGATGATCTCTGGCGGGCCCGGGACAGGGGTTGTTCCTCTGTCCTGGTCCTACTTAACCTCTCAGCAGCTTTTGATACCATCAACCATAGTATCCTGCTGTGGCGGCTTTAGGGGTTGGGAGTGGGAGGCACTGTTTTACAGTGGTTCTCCTCCTACCTCTCGGGCCGCTCACAGTTTGTATTGGCAGGGGGGCAGAAATCTACCCCAAGGCCCCTTACTTGTGGGGTGCCTCAGGGGTTGGTTCTTTCCCCCCCTCCTGTTTAACATTTATATGAAGCAGCTGGGTGAGATCATCTGTGGCTTTGGGGTGAAGTATCACCAATATGCAGATGATACCCAGTTGTTCATCTCCACCCCAAACCAACCCAGTGATGCACTTGATGTGATGTCCTGGTGCCTGGAGGCAGTGCAGGTCTGGATGGGAAGGAACAGGCTCAGGCTGAACCCCTCCAAGACCTAGTGGCTGTGGATACCAGCATCTCATATTGTCCAACATGTTCCACCTCTTTTGATGGGGGGAGGTATTGCCCCCCTCTGAAAGGGCTCGCAACTTGGGTGTCCTCCTCAATTCATGGCTTAACTTGGAGGATCATCTAACTGCTGTGACCAGGGGGGCCTTCACACAGGTTCGCCTGGTGCGCCAGTTGTGCCCCTTTTTGGACCGAGTTGTCCTATGCACGGTCACCCATGCCCTTGTCACTTCTCACCTGGATTACTGCAATGCTCTCTACATGGGGCTGCCCTTGAAGTGGACCCGGAGGCTTCAGCTGGTGCAAAATGTGGCCGTGCAGGTGCTTATGGGAGTTTCTCGATACTCCCATGTTACACCACTCCTGTGCGAGCTGCACTAGCTTCCGATTGTCCTCCTGGTGCGATTCAAGGTGCTGGTAATCACTTTTAAAGCCCTACATGGCTTAGGCCTGGGGTGCTTGCAAGACCACCTGCTGCCATTATCAACCTCCCATCACCCGGTTCGCTCCCACAGAGTCGGCCTCCTCAGTGTGCCGTCAGCTAAGCAATGCTGACTGGTGACCCCCAGGGGGAGACCCTTCTCTGTGGGCACACTGACCCTCTGGAGTGATCTGCCCCTGGAGCTGAGGATGGCCCCTGACCTTCGGTCCTTCTGCCATGACCTGAAGACATGGATGTTCCAACAATCGGGCCTGGACTGACTGTAGTTTTCAATTTGGTTTTATTGGGTCTATTGTTATGTATTTACTTCATTGTTTAATTCTTTTTTAAATTTTGTATTTTATGTTTTTAACTTTTTATTGTTGTGAGCCGCCCTGAGTCCTTAGGGAGAAGGGTGGCATATAAATTTAATAAATTCAAATTAAAATATTTACAAATATCAGAACTGTGCAGGCCACTGTATTCTCTGTGATACTCTAGGGAGAAAAAGTCACTTTCAAGAAGGAGGTTAGGAAGATTATTGAACTGTTGCATTGGACAACACTGTGAATATCATGGACAGCCAAGAAAACAAACCAATGGATTATCAAACAAATCAGCATAGAATTCTAACTGGAGACAAAAATTACCAGGCTTGGAAATTTTATGGAAAATCACTGGAAAAGGCTACAAAAGCTGGAACAAAAGAAAAGACGACAACCAGTAGTAACGATTACTGTACCATTGGAAGATCTGAAAGACTAGGTTGAGGACAGATTGTTATGGAGAAAAATCTATCTATATGGCTGCTAGAAATTGAAAATGACTTGATGGCACACAATCAATCTATTGACTTTGGACTGCTTTGTTTCTGAAAAGTCTTTAGTCTTCAAAACCTGTTTTTAGTGCTAAAGGAACAGAGGAAAATATACTTCACCAAATATACTTCACTATTCCTTTAGAAATCCTGGCATTTTCTTTCAGTTCCATGCTACTCAGGTGCCTTCCTCTTTTCCTGCTGGGGCCACTACTCAACCACTTTTTTTTTTTTTTGCAGATATTTCCGAATAGCTGCTGTTCAATGGCATCTTGTTTTAAACTTCTACTTAGCCATTTCTCTCTAAATAAAATAAGTATGAATAAATAAAACTTTCTTTTTTCTATCATTCTCTTTGAAATCTGTAATATTATCAATCATACACCATCCCAGAAAGAAGTAGAATATTATTGTGAAAGTGCTATCTAACCTGAAAATAATCAGTCAGTATATACGCTCCCAACAGTATTATTGTAATTGTGGGAACAATTTCCTTTGTTCAGATATGACTTGTGGCCACAATGCAGATTTATGGAGAACTGAAAAATCAGAACTTGAAAGGAACAAATGAAAATATAAACATGCTGGTAAGAGATAATATCCATAATCTAGAGATTGTACGAAGAAGAAAGGCAACAAATCTGTTGGTTTTTTAGGTAGAAAAATGGTGTATGAACAAGGAAGCAAGCCTCAAGTCTTTTGATGTAGTTGGCGAGACAGAAATAAGAAACAAAGAATGTCACTAGATACAAATCGTTCGGAACATTTGTCATAAAATTAGTGTGTTTTAGTGAAGCACAATGGATATTTCACAGTTAAAAATTAACAGAGAATTTAAAAAAGGGGGAAGTTTACTGCCTACAGCTATGCTAATATTTTCATTGTGATGACATTCAGAGGGTTATACACTTTCTAGGCTGCCACAAATATTTGGCATCCATTTCTTTACTCAGCTTTCCCTGAAAGGATCTTGAGCACATTTTCATTTTAATGTGTTCCCAAGCCAAGCATATCAGGCAAAGTTGCCATGCAGAAAAAATGAATGAGATCTCATCCAGAGGATAGTATCATCAATAGAATGAAAACCATTCTCATGATTGAAAAACTAATTGTAAACTGCATGTTGTAAATAAGGCAGGGCTATAAATAAAGTAAATATATTTGTCCTATCTCTTCTTTTCAGCACTAAAAATAAAATTGGTTCAATAAGTAATCTCAGTACAATTGTCTCCCATTATCTTACATTTATGCTGCTGGAATATTTTAGTCCTATTTGATAAGTTTGTTTCTTTCCCACTGGATTCTTTCCTCTTTTAACATTCTCAGCAGCAACTTTGAGTGATGAACCTATGAACACAAACAAACAAATAAATGCTTGTTTCTTCTGAAACAAACCACATTAGTGAATAGATCAAATAGCTGATATATTGTGATATTCAGACAAAGAGAAAATATGGAAAAGAAACCTTTTTTTTAAATCAAGAGAGTGTAAAATATTAGCTTATTTCATTTTTCTCCCACACCATTCCAGTTACTGAGAATAACTGCAAATGATCAAACAAGTGCTGGTGATGACCTATAAAGCCCTAAATGGTATGGGTCCGGATTATTTTAGGGAGCACTTGCTGCCAGCATCAACTTTCCATCATCCTGTGTGCTCCCACACAGGGCTTCCTCAGGGTCCCACCAGTCAGGGAGTGCCGGCGGGCGATCCCCAGGGGGAGAGTGTTCTCGGTGGGCACGCCTGCCATATGGAATCAACTGCCTGTGGAACTCTGGATCGCCCCCGACCTTCTCTCGTTTCGCCGGGACCTAAAAACCTGGCTATTTGAGTTAGCCGGCCTGGACTGAGGAGTTTTAAGGTTTTAAATTTAAAATTTTAAACTCTTTTGGGTCTATTAATTTTATTTTATTTTAATTTGTACATTGCACTGTTTTAATTTGCCCTGTAAACAACCCTGAGTCCCTCGGGAAAAGGGCGGTATATAAATCGAAAGAATTAAAAATAAATAAACAAAGTGTTTGCTAATGCATTATAGACTGCCATAAAAATATACTAGCTTTCTTCATGTCTCACTATACATACAAAGTATACCAGGAATGATAGGTAATGCAGCCAATATTTCTACTTTCTGGAAACATCTGTGTACAATGAATTATAAATTAGAATCTTATTTCCAAAAGACATTGGGTAATACAGATAAGGTTCCCCCATCTTCTTTTTATTCTCCTCCTCTTTCCTTTTGTTCAAAAGTTTTAAGAAGAGGTGAGATATAGCAATAGAAATATTCTTGATCTGACCAGATTGTTCTCAACCTTTGCTGAAACTTCAAGGCAGTCAGCTATTAAAAAGTAAGGTTTTTTTTCAGGATAGAAAATGCTATATTTATTTTTAAAACTAATATTTTCTTGTCCTATTTCCTGTATTGGCTATTAAGATATTTTTTTAAAAAAAATCTATATCTTTTATTTAAAAAATCTAAAAACCTATAAAACAGTTTCCAATGTACATAAATAGCCTAGTAAATATGAGTTTTACTATACATTTTTCCAATCATTTTTCTACTAAGCATAACAGAATTCCTTTCTTCTGCCATCTTATTTTCTCAAAAAGTGTGTTTGATTTTGTTATTTATATTTATTATTTATTTATATTTTAATATTTACGTATTATGCATTTACATGCACACACATGTATTTTACTAATTATTCAAAATGTAGAAAATAACCATTTTGTTTGGTGGAGGCTGGACATAGTTTGTTTGATTTTGTCACTTTCATGGATTTAAAAAAGTCAGTCATTATGGCTATTGTATGGGACATTCAGCTTTATTGACCTATGACCAAAATTAAGCCCCAAATTTCTCCTGCTAAGTGAGACAGTTAAGTGAGTTTTGTCCCATTTTACAACCTTTCTTGCCAAAGTTGTTAAATGAATCACTGCAGTTGTTAAGTTAATAACATAGCTGGTAAGTGAATTTGCCTCCCCTATTCACTTTGCTTGTCAGAAGGTCACAAATTTAGAGTTGTATCTTGCCAGAACCTATCCTTAAGTGATGGGACCAGAATATTTCCTGCCTACTGAATCTGATAGGATACAAAACATCTGGAGAGAACTAGCCCTTCAAATATCTCAGCTCCATGCTATGAAGGGCTTTATAGAGCACAAGCAGCACCTTGATTTGCATCTACCAGCTAACCTGCTGATTCATTCATTCACTCATTTGTTTACAGAACTTTATAGCAACCATATCATTTTATAATTTTAGGTGACACACAATCATCAATTAAAACAGATTTTAAAAATACCTTTCTTCCAAGGCACCAGGCCAAACAGCCTCCCAGCTCAACAACCATTCTAACCCAACACCTGGGGGAAGATCCTGGTCTTCACCATCTTCTACTGCTAGGTGGAAAGTATTCCAAAGAGTTTGGATGGTCACCAAGAAGCTGTGCCTATGAGATCCCATCAGATGACAACAAGTGAGAGGAGCTAGAGCATGTCTACACTAAACTAGTAAGATGGCAAGTACACTCAGGAAAAAAGCAAATTCACAAATAACCTACTCTATGACATGCATGGTATTAAAGGAGATAACTAGCACTTTGAATTTCATCCAGAAAGCAACTGGAGTCAGTGTAGGTCATACAACAGTAGTGGAATTTGGGTGAACCACAGGGCATATGATGACTGAAAATTCCAAGTTATGTATATTTGCGTTAAAATGAAAATCAACTTTGCTCTGTCATCTCTTCTATATCTCAGTATCTGAGGAGAGTCAATAATGTAATAGGTGAAATGGTCCATTATTACTGACCTTATGCTATGGAACTATTTCCAAAGCTGATTCTTCATGGGATCTTTCAAACAGAATCCATCCAGCTGCTATCCTATTCATTATAAATAAACCTACTGCCAAATCATTCACTGGAAAGAAGTTCACTGGGAAAGGAATTCTAAGGAATGACTTTTTAGCCTTCCAGAGATCCAGTAAGAAAATATCTGACCTCTTGTTAGGAACAGTAAAAAAAAAAACCCTTACTACTTCTTTTTTTAAAAAAAGAATAGCTACAGTATATAGATAGATACCATCACATAAGTTCAAGAATAACTAACACTCAGATTGTATCACTAAAGGTAGGCTTCTTGACGCAGAGCTAGCAGTTTATCCTCTCACACACAGAAACTAGCACTTTGCTTTAAGATGAGGTACATTTGAAAACCACAATACCTACTTAAACAATTCTCCTCCTCCCTTGTGACATGCTTGCTAGAACAGCTGTCTATTCAAAAATTAATGTCACTCTTTTTCTGGGTGCTTGATCCCTCTTTCTGGTCTAGGTCACAAATCTCTACTTTCAGCTATTCAACCAGTTGATACACCAGGGAATTTCTTAGCAGGTAAAATTTCCTAATTTCTCTCTCTACACACTGGCTATGCTGCTGCCCACCTATACTCAATTCTATTGTATCCTCTGATTGCTTCCCTTCTATTTTTAGCTACAAGGACTAGAAACCACAGTAGGCAAAGATCTACAGGGAGAAAAGTGGTTCTTTTTCTTATTTACTTACAAGTGGCCTTTCTCCTGAAACTTAATGGTCTTTCTAAGTTAACCTCTCTTTTTTTTCCCTCCAAGCCATTATCTATACAATAAATATCTTCCATTCTTCACCTTTCTCAACACATACTGTATGTGTTTCTGTATTTTTCTCCATCTGTGTCCCCCAATGTATTTACAGCTTCACATCATTTTTATATTTCCTGAATTTCAATCCTTGCTTTTCTATTATTTTAGAATCTTCTTTCCAGAGTTTCCTAAATCCAATTCCATTCCTGAGTCCATGGTAGCTTTCGGAAACCATGTTATCATTCCTTTAATTTATACTTTTAATTTCCTGTGCTTTTCATCTCTGCAACAGATTCATAACATTCAGGCTAATTTCTTTCTTTCTCCTATCAGTTATTACCAGTTTGCCCCATAATTACTTATTTCCAATTTGACTGGAACTGAGTTGTAGTAGTATAGAAGCAGTCAGATCAGCAGTGATGGCCTTCTGACAATTATCTATCAGGGTGCAAATATTAAAGATGTAGATACTTAGTGAGTACATAACTTTATGCATACTTTTTAAGAAATCTAAAAGTTATTTAAATTTAAATGATTACACATATGGTTGAACTATTCTGCACTTTGAAGGCAAAAGGGTTTTTCAGAACATATATGGGTCCCATGTTGACGCTGTCAGAAGTTCCCTATGGATTTTCATCTCCTGTAATACTGGAGAGCTGCATTCTGCTTAAAGAAATCCCCCAAAGTAGTTATGTGAATGCCTTTGTAAGCCAAAAGAAAGCCTATACTCTTGCCAATTATTTATTTGTTTATTCCTTCAACATACATGCTGTCCCATTTCCAAAAGTCCTGGGAGTCCTGCAAAACATTATTATAATAGAATTACAAACAAAAACCATGAGTAATTTTTTATACACGTAAAATCAATCATCCATATATACCATCATTTAGGAAATATGGTATTTCTCAACAACCGCTTGTCAGCTCTTTAAAAATACAATAAAGTGGTCTGGATATCCAGGGGTAGACTGTTCCAAAGGATAATAATCTGACTTCAAAAGAACACAGAAAGTATTCACATTGTCCAATTATAATGCTGTTCTATTAGAAGACAGATTCTGTCATATCTTAATTAAAATCACCTCTGTCCATATGTCATGGATAAAACTGAGTCATTGTACATTTATTCCTTTTATAATCTTGGTGCAGGGATTAAATATAAATAATTATTGCAGTTTGTGTTGTTTTGAACCTTTTTTTTAGGTTTTCAGGTTTCTCCCATTGGATCAGGATGACTCAATTACAGATAATATAGATGTGATTCCGCAATGTCCCAACACCTTAATTAATTTTGGAATGTGTACTATACAGGGGTCTGCCTTGAAAACCATCTGGAATATTCAGCTGGTTCAAAATATTGGTAACCATGTATTAATGAGAAAATCCCAATGTCACACAGGACCAGTACTGAAAGAGCTTCATTAGCTACCAGTTTGTTTCCAGAGGCCTCCAACTTGTTTGCAATAATTTATAAATCCTACATAGCAGATATCCAAATCGATCCCAAGTTAACTCTAAGTAGAACCTCTCCACATTGACAGAGAAATTGTGCTGAATCCTTGCCTTTCTTGAGAAGGGAGATGAGTGAATGTTATCTGCCAGTGCATCCCTCTCGTAGAATCAGCTTCCAGCAGAAGGAAATAAGAACATACTCAAATAGCAAAAAGTTGGTTATTAATAAAGGTATTTTGGATTTAAAACCAAGGATGCAAATAGTATTACTAATGTTTTTTGTCATTGTGATTTTTGTGACAATGTTTTAATATTAAATGTTAATATTCTTTAATGTAATATTAAATGCAATATATCAAATGTATATTGTATAATTTATTCTATATATACTGTATAGAATAACAGATCTAGTACAAGTTGCAGGGGTTAAGGTGTTGGATAAGAAATGGCAAAGCCCAAAGTCTAGCCTTCTCTTAAAGTCTAGATGGGTGACTTTGAGCCAGTCACTCACACATTTTATTATTTTATTTTATTTTATTATTTTTCCAGCCTTATTGCTAAATATCTCAGCATACTTACTATGGTATCTAACATACTATTCCTTTCTCCTGTTTTTCCCACAATCATAACCATGGAAAATCAGTTGAAATAAGAGAGAGATTGGCTCAAAGTTACCCAGTTGGCTTTCATGCCTAAAGTGAAATTAGAGCTCACAATGTCCTGATTTCCACCCTGATGCTTTAAAACACAGGTGTTAAACTTGATCGCATCATGTGATATATTATGATGTATCATGCCATTTTTTTCCTTAGGGAACTGGTGTGGGTGTGGTCTACACATGATGCATCTGGCCCGAGGGCCGCCAGTTTGACACCCCTACTTTAACACTATACCAAACAGGCTAATCAGCATTAGATCCTGCAAGAAGTCAGCTAATAAATAAAGGTCTCTCATTACATCATGAACTGTTAGGGTTTCCTGTCTGAGCAGGGGCTTGGACTAGATGACCTCCAAGGTCCCTTCCAACTATTATTATTGTTGTTGATGTTGTTGTTGTTGTTGTTATATAAGAATGACGGGAATACACTACAAAACAAGTGGAGGCTTCAATCATGCAAAACAAAAGCTAAAAAGAAATACATTTGTTAATAATAAAAGATTTGCTTTTGAATGAAGTAGCATATAAGTGCTCATTATAAATAAATGCATAAATTATTCATGTTTCTTAAACTTTATGATAGAAGCAAATTATTTGTACAATATACTTTGAGTGTGTATACAGATATTACAATCTACCTGGTTTTGTGAGGTACAGAATGAATAAAAAAGATTTTGCTTACATCATCATAATAAATATAAATAATTTACCCCATGATTTCATTGTGGTCTTCCTCACAACTAATCTATAAAATATATTGTCTATTTTTTACAAAAATGTTAGAAGACTTCTTTTATTTTATCTTTATTTTATTTTATTTTGTTGGAAGAAAAATTTTCAGGTCCAGTCCAAGCCAGAAATAAACAAAATGGAGGCTGTTTACTGAACAGCTGAACAGCTACAGCATGCAGTTCTGGGGCAACTTGTTGCAGAACAATTAACAGTCCGACCAGAGGTGGATGGACCATGGTTCATTTGCATGATCAATATCAAAGAAAAGAAATCCAAGGCATATTCTATAGTAAAACTTTTAATGAGAAAACAAAAGACCTAGACTGACCACATTCTCTCATCAGGCAGAAGGAGAAAATAAAACAGAAACTGTGTGAACTTTTTCTAGGCCTGCGCACAAAACAGTTTAAAACCAAAACATTGGCTACTCATAGCTGGAATCACTATGGTTACAAAATAAGATAATACACAGTGCAGAGCAGAAAAAGATGTACAATTAGAAATGAGTGAAGCTGGCAAAACTAAAAAAAATGCAGTGACACAACTGACAAAATGGGAGTGGGTGGGTTTTTATACCTTTCGGGGCTTTGTGTTTGGAGTTGTTCCTGTTTGAGGTTGTTCTTGTTCCTGGGCAATGAACTTTGACCTGAGGTTCAGTGTGCCCTTTTGGTATTCTAATGGTAGTAGGTTAATCCTATTATGTCCTAAAGATCATGTCTTTAGATTTTGGGTGGGGGATGTAGATTTTAGGGGTCTTTGTCTTTCTAATCTTATCAGCTGCAGTGTTCCTGGCCCCAGTCTTCCTGAATGGGATTATTTCTACATAGCTGGGATGATTAGTTTCAGCTTGGGGCTATTAAGAAAAACTGGGCCTGGCTTCTGGTTTGTGTGCGCAGCACTTTCGGATGTGCAGGAAGAGCTCTCTCCCTGCTGTCCAATCTTTCTTCATTGGAGGACCCTGAAAAGGTCAAACGTTGCCCTGGAGGGGCGACCACCACAAGGAGGCCCTCCCTGTGATCGCAGAAGGGCGGCAGCCCTCTGCTTGAATCCCGAGCAGCTCCTTTGGTCCGAAGAAGAAATTGGCCATCAAAATGGCCAATCATTAAGCCGTTCCCTACTGACAGCCAAAGATATCATGTAGCACAACAAAGCAATCTGGAGAACCTGGGTGAGACCTTACTTTTCTTATCCCCCTATTTGCCTCCCTGTGGGACTTTTCCAAAAATTTCCTCCCCCCCCCCTTTTTTTTAAAAAAAAAATAAAAAATGGCATTTGTATACTTGGGGAATAACATTTTAAGCCTTAAAGTGTTGAAGAAGAAAAAAACTGATTAAGCAAAGAAATTAAGCAATCTTTGTTCTACTTATTAAAAAGTTCTTATTTTTGGAGGGGATCTACTACCCTATTTTCTGTTTAAGATGTGAAGTAAGGAAAAAAATGGACTAATTATATAAAAGCTTTATATTAATTTGGGAGGAACTTTACAACTTATTCTACATGCTATTGATGACATCCTGTGGCTAAACTTAGAATAGCAAATAAATTTTGCCTATTGTGAGAGCTGACTGAATAACAGAGCTGTCCTTGGCACTATCTTTAAAGATAAGTGTGGGAACACCTGGCACTGAAAACAGCTTTTAGGAACATTGGAGGTGGAAAATTATTGACGCCTATTAAAATAGCCTCCATGGAAGACTCAGCTGTAAACACCAATGAAATGGATGAGTATATCCCACTACTTAATTACAAACTGATATTAGACACAATCTTGGCAATAACTGAGCAAATTAAAGCCAAACTGCATGATAAACCTGACAACTCAAAGCCACCAAATCAAACTTTGACCTTAAATGATGAACTGACAACCCAAAAACTAATAGAAGAAGTGGAAACTAACATCAAAATAGGAGACTTCAAAGAGCAACAAATGCAGCCTACAGAGAACCTTGAAGTCCAAACTCTAACTTCAACTACAAAACTTACAACTCAAAAAACAACAATACCCAATGAAAGCAACATTAAGAACGAAGATATTAAAGACCTTCAAATACAGTACATTGACGATTTAGCTAATCAAATGATAATAACATTAGCTACTATTTTCTACCTAAGCCAGATGGAAATGGATGAAGAAAAAGACCAGACTGAATTAATGACAATTATATTACATCAAACATCAAAAACTGAGCTATTAAAGCAACATTTCAATGACTATAAAGGGGACACTTGCTTTGCAAAACTGTTTTTTGGATGGTCTCCTTGGATTCAAATAAGAGGTGCAGGAAGAAAGGGAGACACATTTAAGAATTTAAAGGCACTAAGATGAAAGCCTGATTGGCACAAAAGGAAGGCGAGAGTTAGTTTTTAAAAAAATAAACTTGACTCTTTTTTGGGATTTGTAAGGACAGAGCTTAAAAAATATCTTTTGATGGACTATGGGGAATCTTTATACATATACATATATATATGTATAAATAAACTGATTTTATATTTAGGTTTTAGATCTTTAAAGAAAAACAAAATTAAGCTTCTAGAAGATACTTTTGAACTATACTATAGAATCTAGAATTTTATAACAAAAGATAGTATTTTAATAATTGTTGAACAGTTAAGACAAAAATATTTTCCTAATAATTGGTGATTTGTTAAGATGAAAACTAGACTTTAATGGTAAAACATAAGAATGTTTTGTAATGAATAATGTAAGTTTTGTAGACGAGAGAATTATTCTTTATTGAAATAGGGAATTGTGGGTTACCCAAAAATTAAGCTTTCTTTTGTATATTATAGGCTACTCTAGAGTATTCTATTCCAAATAGCTAAAACTTAAAAACAGGATATTGATATGTATTAGTGAAAATATATTGAAAATTCTGTTAATTGACTAGGTCACAACTAGAAATGTATTAACTTGATTATTTTGACTGTGTGATAACTAAGGGAATGAGAGAGGGAATCCTTGTTGATGCAACCTGAACTATTTACAAACAACTTGTTATTTGTTATCTTGACTACCCAACCACCGTATTGCTTCACAAATACATGTATATGTAAATAATAAAAAATCAATAAAACTTGTATTAAAAAAAAGAAAGAAAAACTGGGCCTGCTTTTCTGCCTTTACGATCCTTTGGTGAAATATAATATTCTGCCTTTTTTAATATCCCCCCATCAAATTTCCTTCTCTAGGGGGACAGAGCTAACTTCCTACAGTCTATTATAATTATTGAATAATGTTACTTCAGAGAATTCCCATTTTTTCTTATAGAGCTTACTCTCTGAAAATTAAAACTACCAAGGTGAATGGTTCCAATTGCTGAGATGCTATAGAACTAAATCCTTTAAGCCTGTGCACTATTCTCTTTATAGAAAAGTACAGTATTGTATTGTCATGTTATTGAAATATTCTAATGCCGCAATAATAAAAAGATGCTAGAAATTACCCAGGTATACTAGTTAGAGCACTGTAAACATAATAACCTATTAATCTTTTTCACACTGATGTGTTAGAATTCTGTTTATTTCACTTCATTCAATGTGATACTATAATATATAGTTTATACTATAATATAATGTAGGTACAAATAACATGTCAAAGCACATATGATACACTATAATGAATATTACAAGAATTATTTTATTCCTACCATGTTTTGACTTTTATCATGTACAAGCTTGGGTGACTGTGTTGCATTCAATAGGAAAGGAATAAAGTATAAAGTAAAGTAAAGTAAAGTGGAGAAGTGGACAATCACTTCAATATGAGCCAATAGTGTGCTGCAGCTGCCAAAAAACCCAATACAGTGCTAGTCTGCATTAACAGAGGGATAGAATCAAGATCACATGAAGTACTAATACCACTTTACAATGCCTTTGTAAGGCCACACCTGGAATACTGCATCCAGTTTTGGTCACCACGATGTAAAAAAGATGTTGAGACTCTAGAAAGAGTACAGAAAAGAGCAACAAAGATGATTGGGGGACATATAGGGAACGGTTGCTAGAATTGGATATTTGTAATTTAGCGAAGAGAAGGGTGAGGGGTGACATGATGGCAGTGATCCAATATCTCAGGGGCTACCACAAAGAAGAGGGAGTAAAGCTATTCTCCAAAGCACCTGAAAGCAGGACAAGAAGCAATGGATGGAAACTAGTCAAGGAGAGAAGCAACCTAGAACTAAGGAGAAACTTCCTGACTGTTACAACAATTAACCAGTGGAACAACCTGCCTCCAGAAGTGGTGAATGCTACAACACTGTAAGTTTTTAAGAAGAGACTGGACAGCCATTTGTCTGAAATGGTATAGGGTTTCCTGCCTCAGCAGGGGATTGGACTAGATGACCTCCAAGGTCCCTTCCAACTTCTTCTTCTTCTTCTTCTTCTTCTTCTTCTTCTTCTTCTTCTTCTTCTTCTTATTGTTGTTATTGTTATTAATATTAATATTAATATTAATATTAATATTATTACTATTATTATTATTATCTTGTGTCATAGGACAAGAGGTAACTTATTTGATTTTGTGAGCAAATTAGGATTCTTCAGGGTATCCTGGAAATGTTCTCACAATGGCTACAATGGGAAGAAGAGAATGGCAGTGTTGCCATAAACAGTAGTACTATATTACACATTACCATTTATAAAATGGTATAGGTTCTCCTGCTTCTATTCTGTTCTGTTCTGTTCTGTCTTAATGCGCATGCCCAAGATGGCGGACGTGCTTCATTGAGCTCCTCGAGGGACTCCAGCTTCTTTGGCGACCCTCGGAGTTTGCAGAGGGGCTTTGCCCTCTGTTTTGGGGCTGGAATGATGCAATTGGACAAATGACTTTCAATACCTGAAATTGGCTCTGTGAGATCATCGGTTCAGCCTGGAGGACCCCGGAAGAGCCGCGGCTTGGGTCGGCTCCGACCAGCTGGTTTTTGGCTGGCAACAGCCCCGACCAGCTGATTTTCGGAGCCGATGGAGCCGATGGAACGATGCGGGGAGGAATGTTATGGAGAAATGGCGCGAGAAGGAGTGTTTTGGAGCATTTAGAGCTGAAGAGCGGCGGAGGTTCCTGAGGTTCGTCCCTGTGAGTTCCATTCACCCTTTGAGGGGCTTTGGTTGGGCCCGGAAGATCCCGGAAGAGCCGCAGCTTTAACGGCTCTGACTAGCTGGTTTTGGGTCTGTAATGGCTCTGACCAGCGGTTTTTCAGGGCCAGTGGAGCTGCGGCTTGGAGCAGCACGTGGAAGAACGGCGCGTGGTGGAGTGTCTTGGAACAACAGAGTGGCAGAGGAGCCTGTGGTTGTCTCCGTGAGCTCTGGCGACCTTCGAAGGGGCCTGGTTGGGCCCGGAAGATCCCGGAAGAGCCGCGGCTTGTAATGGCTCCGACCAGCTGATTTTGGCATGTAATGGCTTCGACCAGCTGTTTTTCGGAGCTGGTGGAGCTGCGGTTTGGTACGGTGCGTGGAAAACCAGTGTGTAGAGCAACTTGCGGAATGGCGGAATGATGAGGAATGGCAGCAATATCTGTTGCGGCTGATGGGGAGGGCTTTATAGCTCCTTTGTACTCCATCAGCCAGTGCTGTACCCGCCTATTGCCCAATTTCCCTTGATTTGGACTAGAACTTTTGTAGCCTGGACATCTGCTTATTTTGCCATCCAGCAGGCTTCTACATCTTTGGCCAGTAACTGTCTAATTCTCTTTGACTTCCGTCCTCTTTAAAGACTCAGAAGGACCCAGGTGCTGAGCCACTGTGAGAGAGTGGCTCGGAGGTACCATCTGCTATCCCCCTTGAGGTGTGAGCTCTATAGGGGCAGGCCTTACCCTGGATGTATTTTCCATTCCGCTTCCTGGTTCAGGCCTGCGACCGTCATGAGAGGTCAGTGGCTGACCTGTTCAGAGGTTATCCAGCTCGAGTGGCAGTGGAGTTGGCTAGGTGGTCCAGACATCTATCCTTCTGATTTAAGATCCTCCTATTAATCATGGGTCTGCCTCTGCTGGAACTTCCTGGGTGTGACCCACCTGTTTTTTGATTTCTCCTCTTGATGACGGGCCCAATTGTTGGGACCCTGAGAGATGGTTGGGTAGGGAAGGAACCTCTTGTATAAATTTAATAAGAGGCTCCTGGTTTGTTTTTTATCGAAATATTTTATAGGGCTAGGGAGGATGGAGGGTTTGCGGTCTTGGTTGGATTTTGGGGGGTGTCCACCATCCGCTGGTCAGGCCAGGCCTGGAATAGATCACAGTCGGACGGGGCTCGGGCGGGCTGCCTCCAGGGCCCCGGAGCGGGGTGTGGGAATACCTATTCCCACGACATTAGGGAATGGCAGCAGGTGTTCAAACAGAGGGCCGTATCAACATTTGGGAGTGCGTCCCCGCAGTCTTCAAGCGGTGATGCGCTCCGACCATCTGGTTTCGTTCCATGGTCCCGGGAACAGGGATGAGCAGCCACCTGAGCTCAGGCTTGTGTATTTTAATGCCAGGTCCATAGTTAATAAGTCCCTTCTCATCCACGATTTGGTTGAGGAGGAGCGTGCGGACCTGGCTTGCATTACGGAGACCTGGTTGGGCCCAGAGGGTGGTGCCCCTCTGGTTGACATTTGCCCACTGGGCTCAGGGTAGGGGCGGGGGTGTGGCAGTAGTTGTGAGGGAGAACTTATGTCCGCGGGAGGCCACCGTTGTCCAAATAGCTGGATGTGAGTCTCTCCTCATGAGATGTGGTCCTATGGCGCAGTTGGGCTTGCTGCTGGTGTACCTTTCGCCTAGTTGCATAGCAGCAGCCCTGCCTGAGCTTCTCGATATCCTCTCGGGGTTGGTGATTGAGTTCCCCATATTTATAATTTTGGGTGACTTCAATCTGGCATCCATGGGGGGATCATCTGAGTTAGCTCGGGAGTTCATGGCTTCCATGGCGGCCATGGACCTGATGAAAGTAATTCAGGGCCCGACTCATGGGGGGGTCACACGCTCGATTTGATTTTTCTATCTGGCCGGTGGTTGGATGATCAGGGTGGGGGTTCCCCAACTGTTACACCCCTGTCATGGACTGATCATCATCTCCTGTGGCTGGTCTTCCGTTTTGCCAACCCCCATCGTGGGGTTGTTGAACCAACTAAATGGTTCTGCCCCAGGTGCTTAATGGACCCTGAGCGGTTCCAGGCGGTGCTTGGGTCCCCACCTGCTGCCCTAGTTCACAGCTCAGCTGAGGCCTTAGTGGAGGCCTAGGAAAAGGCTGCCATGGAGGCACTCGACCAAGTTGTACCCATGCGGCCCCTGACCCGGTGCAGATCCCAGTGGGCTCCGTGGTTCTCCGTGGAGCTCCGGGAGATGAAGCATTGGAGACGGGGCCTAGAGAGCTGTTGGAGGTCCAGCTGGTCAGAATCCGACCGATTGCGACTAAGGTCCTCGCGGCGATGAGGATGGCAAGGTCAAATTACTTTGCTACCCTCATCACGTCCGCAGATAATTGCCTGGCTGCCCTGTTTCGGGTGACTCACTCCCTCCTGAATCAGGAGGTGAGGGAGGAGCCCTTGCAGGGTCATGCCGAGGAGTTTAGCCAGCATCTGTCAAACAAAATCACTCAGATCTGGACCGGTTTGGACTCCGACTGGGCAGAGTCTGACGGTGAGAACATGGGTGGTCTTGTTGATGTCATCTGGGAGGAGTTCGATCCTGTGACTCCAGAAGAGGTGGACAGGATTATGGGGAGGCTGAGCTCCACCACGTGTTTATTGGACCCGTGCCCCTCCTGGCTGGTATATTCGGCTCAGGAGGGGACACAAGGCTGGCTCCAGGCAGTGATAACTGCTTCTTTGAGTGAGGGTAGTTTTCCTGCCACCTTGAAGGAGGCGGTGGTGAGACCCCTCCTCAAGAAGCCTGCCCTGGACCCAGCTGTATTAAACAACTATTGTCCGGTCTCCAACCTCCGCTTTCTTGCGAAAGTTGTTGAGAGTGTGGTGGAGCAGCAGCTTCCTTTCTTCCTGGAGGAAGATGATTATCTAGACCCATACCAATTGGGCTTCAGGCCCGGGTACAGCACGGAGACAGCATTGGTCTCTGGCGAGCTCGGGACAGAGGCTGCTCCTCTGTCCTAGTCCTATTAGACCTCTCAGCGGCTTTTGATATCATCGACCATGGTATCTTACTGCGGCGTCTTCAGGGATTGGGAGTGGGAGCCACTGTTTTATGGTGGTTCTCCTCCTACCTCTTGGGACATTTGTAGTCGGTGTTGGCAGGAGGGCAGAGGTCGGCCTCGAGGCCTCTGGTTTGTGGAATTCCTCAGGGGTCGGTCCTCTCGCCTCTCCTGGTCAACATCTATATGAAGCTGCTGGGTGAGATAAATTTGGGGTTGGGTATCATCAATATGCTGATGATACCCAGCTTTTCATTTCTACCCCAAACCACCCCAGTGATGCCCTCGATGTGATGTTCCATTGCCTGGAGGCGGTTCGGGTCTGGATGGGGAGGAACAGGCTTCGGCTCAACCCTGACAAGACTGAGTGGCTGTGTGTGCTGGCGTCTCGGGGAATTAAGATTATTCCATAGTTAATTATGGGGGGGGTGAGATATTACACCCCGTAGATAGGGCTTGCAACTTGGGTGTCCTCCTAGACTCACAGCTCTCTTTGGAAGATCATATAGGAGCTGTGCCCCTTCATGGATTACTGCCTTGTCGTGGCGAAGGGGCTTGCGTAATTCAATGAAGCTATGAGCTATGCCGTGCAGGGCCACCCAAGACGGACAGGTCATAGCCAAGAGTTCTGACAAAACGTGATCCACTGGTGAAGGAAATGGCAACCCACTCCAGTATCTTTGCCATGAAAACCCTATGGACAGTACCAAAAGGCAAAACGATATGACGCTGGAAGAGAAGCCCCTCAGGTCGGAAGGCGTCCAATATGCTACTGGGGAAGAGCAGAGGGCTAGTACTAATAGCGCCAGAAAGAATGAAGCGACTGGGCCAAAGCCGAAAGGACGCTCAGCTGTGGATGTGTCTGGTGGTGAAAGGAAAGTCCGATGCTGTAAAGATGTTTTCTCCATAGGAACCTGGAATGTAAGATCCATGAATCAAGGAAAGCTGGACGTGGTCAAACAAGAGATGACAAGACTGAACATCGACATCTTAGGTATCAGCGAACTAAAATGGACAGGAATGGGTGAATTTAATTCAGATGACCATCAGGTATACTACTGCGGGCAAGAATCCCTCAGAAGAAATGGAGTAGCCTTCATAGTCAATAAAAGAGTAGGAAAAGCAATACTGGGATACAATCCACAAAATGACAGAATGATCTCAGTTCGAATCCAAGGCAAACCATTCAATATCACAGTAGTCCAAATCTATGCCCCAACCACCAGTGCTGAAGAGGATGAAATTGACCGGTTCTATGAAGCCCTACAGCACCTTATAGAACTAACACCAAAAAATGATGTTCTTATCATCATGGGGGATTGGAACGCTAAAGTAGGAAGCCAAAAGATAACCGGAATAACAATTTGGCCTTGGAGTGCAAAATGAAGCAGGGCACAGGCTGATAGAATTCTGTCAAGAGAATACGATGGTCATAGCAAACACTCTTTTCCAACAACCCAAGAGACAGCTCTACACATGGACATCACCAGATGGTCAACACAGAAATCAGATTGACTATATGCTCTGCAGCCAAAGATGGAGAAGCTCTATACAGTCAGTAAAAACAAGACCAGGAGCTGACTGTGGCTCAGACCATGAGCTGCTCCTTGCAAAGTTTAGGCTTAAACTGAAGAAAGAACGGAAAAGCACTAGGCCACTCAGGTATGAATGAAATCATATCCCTGTTGAATATACAGTAGAGGTGACAAATAGATTTAAGGAATTAGATCTGATAAACAGAGTGCTTGAAAAACTATGGACAGAGGTTCACGACATTGTACAACAGGTAGCAACCAAAACCATCCAAAAGAAAAAGAAATGCAAGAAAGCAAAATGGCTGTCTGAGGAAGCTTTGCAAATAGCTAAGGAAAGGAGGGAAGCGAAAGGCAAGGGAGAAAAAGAAAGAAACGCCCAATAGAATGCAGAATTCCAGAGAATAGCTAGAAGAGATAAGAATGCCTTCTTAATGAACAGTGCAAAGAAATAGAAGAGAACAATAGAATAGGGAGGACCAGAGATCTTTTCAAGAAAATTAGAGAAATGAAGGGAACGTTTTATGCAAAAATGGGCATGATAAAGGACCAAAATGGCAGGGACCTAACAGAGGCAGAAGAGATTAAGAAGAGGTGGCAAAATTACACAGAAGAACTATACAAGAATGATGATAATGTCCCTGATAATCACAATGAGGTGGTCACTGACCTCGAGCCAGATATCCTAGAATGTGAAGTGGGCCTTAGAAAAGCTGAGCAACAACAAAGCTAGTGGAGATGACGGTATTCCAGCTGAGCTATTCAAAATCTTAAAAGACGATGCAGCAAGCCCAACTGCGCCCTAGGGCCGCATCTCAGGAAGAGAGACTCACACCCGACTATCTGAAGAACGGTAGCCTCCTGCGGACACAAGGTCTCCCTAATAACTACCGCCACTCCTTCGCCCCTACCCTGAGCCCGAGGCTGGTGCAGCACCCAGAAACCTGGTGGGCAAAGATCTACCAGGGGGATACCACCCTCTGGGCCCAACCAAGTCTCCGTGATGCTCCATTGCACTCATTTCTCATGCTAGTAAAGTCATGCTTAAAATCCTACAAGCTAGACTTCAGCAGTATGTGGATCGAGAACTACCAGAAGTACAGGCAGGATTTCGAAGAGGCAGAGGAACTAGAGATCAAATTGCCAACATACGCTGGATCACAGAGAAAGCTAGGGAGTTCCAGAAAAACATCTACTTCTGCTTCATTGACTATGCTAAAGCCTTTGATTGTGTGGATCATAACAAAGTGTGGCAAGTTCTTAAAGAGATGAGAGTACCAGACCATCTTATTTGTCTCTTGAGAAACCTATATGCGGGTCAAGAAGCAACAGTGAGAACTGGACACGGAACCACTGATTGGTTCAAAATTGGGAAAGGAGTCCGACAAGGCTGTATACAGTCGCCCTGCCTATTTAACTTATATCCAGAGCACATCATGAGAAAGGCAGGGCTAGATGAATCAAAAGTTGGAATTAAGATTGCTGGAAGAAATATCAACAACCTTAGATACGCAGATGATATCACTCTAATGGCAGAAAGTGAAGAAGAACTAAAGAGTCTCTTGTTGCAGTTGAAGAAGGAGAGTGCAAAACTTGGGTTGAAACTTAACATTAAGAAAACCAAGATCATGGCATCTGGCCCTCTCAATTCCTGGCAAATAGATGGGGAAGAAATAGAGGTAGTGACAGATTTTATTTTCCTGGGCTCCAAGATTACTGCAGATGGGGACTGTAGCCAAGAAATTAAAAGACGCTTGCTCCTCGGGAGGAAAGCCATGGCAAATCTAGACAGCACACTAAAAAGCAGAGACATCACCCTGTCAACAAAAGTACGTATAGTCAAGGCTATGGTCTTCCCAGTTGCAATGTATGGTAGTGAAAGTTGGACCATAAAAAAGGCTGAGCGCCAAAGAATTGAAGCCTTTGAACTATGGTGCTGGAGAAGACTCCTGCGAGTCCCTTGGACTGCAAGGTGATCAAACCGGTCAGTCCTAGAGGAGATCAATCCTGACTGCTCTTTAGAAGGCCAGATCCTGAAGCTAAAACTCAAATACTTTGGCCACCTAATGAGAAAGAAGGACTCACTGGAGAAGAGCCTAATGCTGGGAAAGATCGAGGGCAATAGAAGAAGCGGACGACAGAGAATGAGGTGGCTGGATGGAGTCACTGAAGCAGTAGGCGTGAGCTTAGATGGACTCCAGAAGATTGTAGAGGACAGGAAGGCCTGGAGGAATGTTGTCCATAGGGTCGCGATGGGTCGGACACTACTTCGCAGCTAACAACAACAACAAGATCATATAACTACTGTGACTAGGGGGGCCTTCGCCCAGGTTCGCCTGGTGCGCCAGTTGCGGCCCTATCTGGACCGGGATGCCTTGCACACAGTCAGTCATGCACTCTAGACCTCCTGTTTGGACTACTGCAACGCTCTCTACATGAGGCTGCCCTAGAAGACTACTCGGAGACTCCAGCTGGTGCAGAATGCAGCCGCGCGAGTGGGGGTGGGGGTTTCCCGATACTCCCATGTAACACCTCTACTCCGCGAGCTGCATTGGCTTCCAGTTGTCCTCCAGGTAAGATTCAAGGTGCTGGTTATGACCTATAAAGCCCTAAATGGCATGGGTTCGGGTTACTTCCGGGAACACCTGCGGCCGGCATCAACTTCCCTTCGTCCAGTGTGCTCCCACAGAGAGGGCCTCCTTAGGGTGCCGTCGGTCAAAGAGTGTCAACTGGTGGCCCCCAGGGAGAGGGCATTCTCTGTGGGTGCACCAGACCTTTGGAACCGTTTACGGGTTGAGCTCCGGATGGCTCCTGACCTTCGCTCCTTCCGATGTGACCTAAAAACATATTTATTTGAACAAGCCAGCCTGGTCTGATGGGTTTAGGGGTATGTTAATATTATTATATTAACTTATTGAATTGGGCTGTTGTATTTAATATTTTTAATTTTTGTATATTGTATTTTATTGTATTGCCCTGTTCACTGCCCTGAGTCCTTCGGGAGAAGGGCGGTATACAAATTAAATTATTATTATTATTATTATTATTATTATTATTATTATTATTATTATTATTATTATTATTATTATTATTATTATTATTATTATTATTATTATTATTATACAAGATATGAAGGCAAACTGGTCAGCTTTCTTGAGGCTTCTGCCACCCCATCTTACTTTTGACTTTTTTCTTAGGAAGTTGCCCCATATTCAGAGCCTGTGCTGTAGGTACCCATCATTTTTATTTGTTAAGAAGGCTATAAAGACAAATCTCATGAATAAATATGATGATGTAAGCTGACACTTTGCTTTGCAGGTTGTCAGCTTCCATTTATTTAGCTTGTTTTCTTATTTCAATTAAAATATTTGTTTTTTTAAAAATGAAATTGAATGGGCAACAGCATCTGGCAGACACTAAGGGCAGTGTCTGCTGGCATCTTGATACCTTCAGGGGATATGTATGCTTGGTCCTTGAATAAAGCATTTCTCTTTATGTTCTGCTATGCCATATGCCAGCATATAAGCTGTTCACAATCTTCTTGAAGGAAACATGAAAACACATTGATTCATAAAGAAAACATTTCAGAGTTAGTTCACTGTTATTTCATTTATTTTTTTTCTCCTCTCTCTCAAATTCTCTGAAAAAAAATGAAAAAGGCATTCCAGTAAAAGGTGCTTGGAGCTGAGAAAAAAGCTCTTGAATAAACTACCTGTAGGTAATAAATTTGTGATTATGATAGAGAGCCTGATCTTCAGTATATCAACAAAAATGGGCCTGAAGCAGCCCTGAGGTAAACACATCCCAGATGAAATGGAAAAGTACCCAAATACCATCAATACCACTTCTATTACTAATAATAATATTTCATTACAAATAATAAAAGATCCTTTTTAGACTTTTGTTTTTATATATACTTTCTATTTTATATCTTTTAGCTTTGTAACTTTGTTTTTTATGTTTTTTTTTCTTTTTAACTGATTGTACTTGTCAACATTGCTAACATTGGATGTTCTTGCTTTGACAAAAGATGAAGAAGGAACTATTTTATATTTCTACTTGTGTATCACTTTTACAATTAAAGTTAAATGAAGATGGGAGGAGAAAGAAAGAATATGGATGGGGGATTAGTTAGACATAATAACATAGCAGCTGAGCACTTTCAAGGTTGTATGTAATAAGAGGCGATAAGAACTGGTGGGTTAAGCTAAGGAGGGAAAACTTACCTTTCAAACTAATTGGAGAATGTGATTTATGGCAGTTAACTAAAGGAGGGAACTATGCTTTAATATTATTGTGCTCAGGGGAGGGGAATCCAGATTTAGGCTTTAACCGAGTATTGCCAATGTTATGTTGTTCTAATAAAGACTTTCAAGGTAAACAATGCCTCAGAGTTCTTTGAAGAGTTTGTCGTCAGAAGCTTGACAGTACCCCACTCTTTTATGCTTGTCTTTAATTGTAATAAAGGTTTTAATTTATTTGATGGGTATTTCTATGACAAATATGAATTACATGTTATTTCAAAATGATTATGTCAAGATATAAAATGAAATAAAGAAGGACGTATTAAAATTGTTTATTTTTTGTTTAAATGCAACAATAGATGTTGTTAACAAACAAGAAACTTATTGGATTAAAAGATCATAATCTGAGGTTTGGATGGCATGGATATGTATAGTACTATAAAGTTAAAATTAATGTGGATTTTAAAACTAATTTTTTAGATGTGCCATACATCTAATTTTTTAGATGTGCCATACATATATAAGTTTAATAAAATAAAAATAAATACTAAGAATTTTTTTCCCTTTTTACGACCATATAATTCCTTGCCTCGGCATGGGGGCGGGGATACTGAATGGTGCTGAGTGTTTACTGACCAGATGTTCATCCTGATGCTTATGCAGAGTTCACAAGAGATATTTTCTCTTTGCGCCCTGATAGAGAAACATCTGACACTGCCTAGGATTGAACTCTCAACCTTCTGAGTGGGAAGCAAGCATCTTCATCTCAGAAGAAGAGGTTGAACGCAAAATAAAGTAGGCTGGATATTTGTTATATCAATGTATCAAAGGGAAAATATATGTGGCTAAAAGGGTTGTAATTTATGTTGTGTTATGATCTCAAATATATTTTTTTATAAAATGTTGTATAGTTGGTACATGACACCAAAGGAATTATTAAACTGCATATACCTATGTTAAATGTATGTTGGAAATTTGAACAACAGGAAGGGACATTTTCTCATGTTTAGTGGACATTTAAAAAAAGCTAAAAATATTGGATTCACTTCATACATTGATACAGAGAATTTTAAACAATACATTCAGTTGAAGCCACTAATTATTCTTCTTTAAGTGATGGATAAATATAAAACATGGAATATTATTTCAATATATGATTAATAAGGCAAAATTATTATATGCACACGTAGAATGATTTAGTGCTACCTACTATGAAGGAATGGTTGGTGAATTTGACAGATTTTATTGAAATGAATGAATTGACTTTAATTAAACAAAAGGCAATATATACATTTATTGACAACTGGAAACCTCTTATGGATTCTTGCATAAAAAATGGAAAAAAATGAACTTTTTATTTATGATTTTGATGATTAGACAAGATAGATTGCAGAAAGGAATAATGTGATATAACTTTAGACAGAAGTTCTTTATATATTTTTTCTTTCTTTTCTGATTTTCTATAACTTTTTTCTTTTGAACTTTTTTCTTTCCCTTTAATTTTTTATTTGTTCTTTTTTCCTTACTTTATATTAGTTTGCACTAGTTTTATTTTCTCTTTTAGAAGTGTTAATAAAAAGTTTATATATATAAAAATTAAAATCTTGGCTTGCTTCCACTTAATGTACAAGCTGTTCCTTAGAAAACTCCACAGCTCTATAGCAAAGTGATATTACAGAACTGCAGGTGAGATAAATTTTATAATGAGAACATTTTACTGATGTTGTACAGAATATATATATATTGTATTTTTGGTAATTTCTTGTCTTACTTACATTTACTACTTTGTGTTAATAGGTGAAAAATATGCTGTAATATAATCATTACATTTTTTGTTAAATTTGTATATGGATGGTAATGTTATAAATGCTAGTTTGCCCAGCTATCTGCCCAACCTTTCTTATTTTTATCCATACTTTGATATTCTGATGAAAATAACTTACTTCATTCTGGATAGCTGCAAACTACTACATTAGCTGTCTTTTCTCTCTAGTTCGTTAACATGCATGTATTAGCATAACCAAGTGCAGAGGAGATGTCTGTTTCTAATAATGCTTGCAGGCTTGCCTGGAGGAATAACCTAAACATATTATTTCTTAAAATTTCTGACCCAGAGAACAAGGCCAACCACCTTCTCATTAGGCATAATGCCATGCCAGCAGATATTCAAATATCTTGGTAACCCTAGAGAGAAGTCAGCATTCCATGCCCATATTTCTTAAAGCTAGTTATCTAGAAAACCAGCTGGATAAAAAGAACATGTCATAAACAAAGAAGCATCTCTCTAATTTTGGTGTTATTTCTCACATGCTTATAAATTAGGATTCTTAAAGGATGAAGAAATACAACAGCATAAATTTATGTAGATAGCAAAGGAATATGCCGAGAAAAAAATAACTTTCCTAAATGTATAGTGATTGTTAATAGAATCTGTAATGATTTCAACGATAAAGTTTATTTATTTATTGTAATCGTGTACAACTGACATACTGAACTTTTTTTTATTTGTCTCCATAATTATAATCATTTCAGGATGCTTAAGTGTGAAGGTCATAATCCTATGCCAGAAAACAGGAGCATAAAAATGTATAGGTATTAAAAAGGATTGTATCAAATTATGAAGTAGAAAGAAACTAAAGCTATCTCAAGACTGCTAGGAAACATTATTTCAATATTGCTTGAGTTGCAATTTAGATTCTTGTTACTGACGTTTTTGTTGGTATGATTTTTATTGAGCAGTACTTGGGATAACAAAGCAATGAAACATCATAAGCAGTTTGTAATGCTTAATATTGTAAATTCTAATCAATATATATCTATCATTAAATAGAAGACAGGTATATAATTTCAGTGTATTTAATGTTGTTGCAAGATATATATTAAGATATTTACTGTTTTTATCTCTTAGAACAGGGGTGTCAAACTCCCAGCCCATGGGCTGGACACGTCATCCAGAAGGCACGCCCACCCCATTGCCAGCAATGGCAAAACTGTCCCGATACGTTGTGCGACGTCACATGACGTCGCAAGTTTGACATATCTGACTTAGAAAGTCAATTGCCCTTTTTAGTAGATACTGTATTGAGTGCTATCCATTTCAGTCAAGTCCATTTCTGTTTCAAGGGATAGTCATTGTAGAAAGTTATTATTAAGGTTTATTACCCAGTCATTAATACTTAGGCTGGATTTAGCATATTTATTCACTTATTGTATCTTTCCCAAGAATAGATATTTTCTTATGGTGTAAAAGGTATTATTACAGGATGTAAGCTGTTCCGAGTAAAATTGCCTTTTACAATTGACTGATGGTGATGTCAGTGCCAATGGTGTTCAAGTCATGCTTCAGTTGTTTTAAGATTACATTGAAGGCACCTATTACTATTGGTACTGGTTTGCTTTCTTTTGCCACGGTCACAAAGGTGCTTTTTCAAAAGACAACTGGACTTTTGTTTCTTTGTTTTCTTGAAGATGTTTTGATTCTCATCCAAGAAGCTTTTTCAGTTCTGACTGAATATGGATGAGTAGGAATGGAAGGATTTATATTCCTTGTAGTTATCTGGTTATTAACACTTTCTCTAAGAGTTGTGGAGGCCACTTGGAAGTTTACCTGTGCCCAGAGGGCTCAGATCAATCCCCACAAGTGGCCCAGAAGGCACAAAGTACACAAAGACTGATACATGGAATAAGTCTCTAGAGCAGTGGTGGTGAACCTAGGGCATGGATGCCAGAGGTGGCACTCAGAGCCCTTTCTGTGGGCACACACACCATGCCCCAGACATGGCAACTGTCCCTCTTCAGCCAGCCTCCTGCTGACTCACCAAGGTACAGCTTGTTTCCCTCCCCCCCGTCCCTCCTGGCCTTGCATGCTCTCCTTTTCCTGTGCATGACCACTGCATCACCTCCTCAGCTGTTGGCCATCCATCCATCTCAGAGGTGGCTTCTTTGAACTGCTAACAACAGGCTGCAGAGCCCCTGAGTGCTCTGGTTGAGAGGCCGGCAGACTGTGGCTGCTGACGGACACTGTCAGCCCCATGCACTTGCTGGCCTCTGTGTGTGGGGGCCAATGGTATCAGGCAGCAGCCGCCATGGCCCTTGCCTTGCCCTATGGCAATGGCACCCCCACCCTACCTCACTTCACCCCACAGAATGAGCCTCCTGCCTACCTCCCCATCTATCAGAGACCCCCTGGATCTCCCCCAAACCTGTCCACCCCTCACAGGCATCCCTCCCCATGAGCAACACTGAGGTGACCATGCACACCTGGGACACACCCACCCAATCTGCCATGACCACAGCCACGCCTACCCAGTGGCCACACCCACCTGGCACCTGGCGATAAATAAGTGAGTTTTGGGTTGCAGTTTCGGCACTCGGTCTCTAAAAGGTTTGCCATCACTGCTTTAGAGCAAGTACCAAGATAATTAAACATGTTTATAATACTAATTAATAATGTAAAGAAACACTATTGGCTGACTTTCTCTCATATGATATTGAGAGGTCTCATTGCATTAGTTACATATATAATTATTTGTGTTATTGTCTTCCTTAGATTTAAAAGTTAAATGTCAAAAATGTCAACTGTGTCCTACATGTTTTTATCTGTTTATATTAAGGACTACGAAGAAAGGATAGTACCAAGTCATTGGGTTGTACATCCAACAGTCAAATGAAAGGTTGATTGAACAGAGTTCTAGTAGAGCCTTGGTGGAGCAGTGGGCTAATGCCTCCTTAAGTAACACCAGCTGCCTGCAATTAGTGCAGGTTCGCATCCCACCAGGCTCAAGGTTGACTCAGCCTTCCATCCTTCTGAGGTAGGTAAAATGAGGACCCAGATTGTTGGGGGCAATAAGCAGACTTTGTAATAATGCCGCTTGGGGTGGGGGGGTGAAAGCCCTAATAAGCAGGCATATACATAGAATGAAGGCTATTGATAAGCACATTGGTTTGTGCTTAAATTGTAAGCCACCCTGAGTCTTCGGAGAAGGGCGGGATATAAATGGGATTAAAAAAAATAAAATAAAAATGCACTGTTTATAATATATGTGTGTAGACCACTTTTAGATGCTCAAGCAAAAATATATATTTAATATTCTGAGGGACGGATCATACAAAAAAAGCTATAATTAACTATTTACTTAGCAGGTGGAGGAACCTTAAATAGTAACAGTCTCAAATTTAGTTAAGGCTTGCTCAGAGCCAGTTCTATGTCTGCCTTTCTGCTATGTCAATACAGATGTGGAAAATGAGCCATTCAGTACTGCTGTCTTGTAGGCAGTTTTATGGATATTTCTGTGCTTATCTATTTTTTTACAAGTCATCAAACTTTGATACTAAATAGAACCCGGTGGGACTGTTTTGCATAGGAACAGGAGAAAGTTCACATGTTGTTTAGAATTTACCTGCATTATATACACTTTCCAGATCAGTGTGCAGTTTGAAAAAGGATACTTTTTGGTCTTCACACTTATCAGCATTTTTTCAGTGCAATTTTCCAAATAAACACGATTTTTAAAATAAATATCTTAAAAGAAATCTTTTAAGAAGTTTTCATTTGTACTTGTATCTTTCTGCTTTTTTTTTCTTTTTGGTATAAACATATATTTCTTTCTTCTTGAACTAAGCTATCTGGTATTTTGAAGAATGACATATCTCTAGAGCAAAAACATCATGACAGGGACCATCTAAGAAGAATTGATACCCAAAGGATATATCTAATTGTATTTAAAATGGCAAACCACTCAAGTCTCAGAGAAAAGGGTTGATTTTACTAAGAAACAACACAATGAAAGCATAGCAATGAGAAACAAGAATAAAGGAGAAAATAACAATGGTTGGAGAAATCACTTTCAATAGATAAGTAGCAATTGAAACAGTTTTGAAAGAATAACAATGAAAGTATGAAACTCATAAATGAGTTAGTGGGAGGAAGTAGGCATTCAACGTAAAAGGGAAACTAGTAATCACTTGGAAAGTAGTGGGGAAATAGAATTTAAACAGCACTGGTGGAATAGCAACAAACAGTCTCTGGGGAAAGCAATGGACAACATGTTGAGTGCAGGTTTTAGAGCACATATTCAAAATGTCCTGCACAAATGCTCTATGCAGGCTGTTTAATATTCATTTTAGGAGTCAAGAGCTCAGTTGGAAAAAAATAAAACAAAATAGAGAAGGTGTTCAGAACATGAGTTCTAGAATTCTTTCCAACTCTTTAATGGCATTTCTACCATAGACCACGGGACAAGGAGGAAAGGGCTTAAAATGGAGCCTTGGTTAACATTTCAAGGGATCCATTGGGCAATGTTTGTGTAATGTTTTTTCCCCTATGGACCCCAGTCTGACCTTGCTAATTTCAAACTTGGTCTTTTGTTCACTTTTCCACCTACATAAGATTTGATCTCATTCTGTTCAGTTTTTAGAGAGCTAGTGTGTGTGTGTGTGTGTGTGTGTGTGTGTTTGAAAGGAACAGAACAAGGGAAAAAAGACAAAAAGAAACTGTAATAAAGTGGCTGATGAAATGACTTCATCAGGGAATTTATATCCTGAGACCACCCAAAAAAGAAACCTGATTAGTCTGCACCCCCCATGTATTTCTGTTTAAGAATCTTTGATGAGATAAATTATTTATATTTGATAGAAGTCATACAGACACCTTTAGTATTTGTGGTCAGAAGAAGATAGAAACCAAATTAAGAAACTATATGGATTTCAGATAAAACCATTAAAAGGAGGGAGAGAATACAAAACAACCTGAATCCTAGTCTTACAAGAGCTACCTCATCTTTCAGATGTAATATCTGGGCTCTGACAAATGTAAGCTAGAAGATTAAAAAAAAAAACCTAGTCTGTATAAATACAATTAAATGAAAAGTCATGACTGGAATCTCTGTTCCATATGACCTGTTCTGCTTACACATAGCAGGATAGCAGATTTCTATAGCTTATGATCTAATGTAAATGGCAAAAGTATCAGCCATCTGCTTTCACTTCATGCATTCAGATTTCATAAATTTTATAAATCTCACAAGCCCCTAGGCCTACAGAATTTGGCATGCCTGGTATTGCCATAAAGTTTCCTGTTGATCTTTGTTAACCAGCAGTCAGTGGTAACCTGAGGTTGGAGGAGAATATAAAATAGAAAATAAAATATATCCTTTGGAAGCTGCATAAATAATTTGAAATACACCTAAGCTTTTGAAAGCATGAAGAGACATTCTGTTCATATGTATTGCTTATTAAGAGATGGTGAATGAACTAAATCACAGTCTGTTTTATCTAGGACAGATGGAAAATTAGCATGTCATAAAATCCATGAAAAACTGCCTGTTATTGTTGCCTGTTTTAAGCAAGTAATTATATGATGATTTGCTCTCCTGAGGAGATCCAATGGACCAGAGAGTGACAGACTGCCGGATAGCAATGATACATCCAGGATATGTTTGACTTCAGCAAAATATTCAGCAATGTGTTTCCAATGAGATTCTAGCAGAGAAGGTAGCAAAATATGAATTGTATTATGCTTCCATTGGATGGATGGCTAAACAGTCATCCAGGAAACATGTAAAATGCCTTCAAAAATAATTTCCAGACTTAGGAGGATCTTACAAGTTGGTTCAATGGCAAAAAACATCTAGATGAATTTTAATGTACAAAGATAATCTCCAAAATTGGGCCAGCAAAAATTATATCAGTACAAGAATGTCTTAATGAATCACAACTCAGTATGTGGTGGTGGTGGTGGTGAAGGAGGAGAAGGAAGAAGAGATGACATGTGTTCTATCAACAGAGGTATAATATAAAGTTCAAAAAAATCATTTTTCAACTACGTACTGCATTGGCCAAAGCCCCACCCTACAGAACTTTGAGCCCCCTTCTGGACACTGCCATTTAGAAACAATCTGAAAAACTAATGAGTTTCCTCAAGAGAGGCAGATTGAGATAATAAGATGTCTAGACAGATATACTAATTAACAACTTATGGAAGTGGTAGTAGGCATATTTAGTCTACAGAAAAGAAGTTTATAGGGAGATGTGATTGTTGTTTTTAACTATCTCAAAGGTGTCATTTGGAATACAGAATAGAATTTCTAAGAATTTCTGCAGAAGACATGACAAGAAATGGTAGGTTTAAATTACAAAACAGATAACTTCAGTTGGACATCAGGAAAAAAATGTGATTATAATAATTGTTCAACAGTAGAACATACAGTTTTGGGACAATGTGAATTCTCTTCAAGTCTACATGACTATATATTGGATAAACTGTAGTCAAGAACATCTGCATCAATGGCTACTGTCTTCAAAATGTTGACAATTTCCAAGCAATAAAAGTGCCACACTTTTTTGTGAGTCACCTTCATTGAATGCACATAAAAAAGGATGTTGCTCCAATTGTCTGTTCCCAACTACATTATGAAACCAGTTACCATACCTATGAGAACAAGTTTGTGAGGTGGTTAAGACAACAAGCTACAAACTGGGACACTGAGTTCTACTCCTGCCTTAGGTGCAAAATCAGTTGGATGACCTTGGACTAGTCACTGTCTCTTTCACTAGAAAGAGGCAATGGAAACCCCTTCTGAAAAGTCTTGCCACGAAAACTGCAGGAATTTGTTCAGGCAGTCTCTAGGAATTAAATATGACTGACCTTAAAAAAAAACAAAAAAATAGCATTAAATAGTAATAGATTGCTACACTAAGTAAACATGGTTTGGATAATTCCCAAAGTCCCTTTTAGCTCCAACATTCTATTCATTTTACAAAGTCCCTGAAATCAACATGCTGTTGGCCCATCTAGCAGTGTAATTTATTCTGCAATCTAAAAATTTAGATTATTCAAGTCTTCCAGTGGTTACTTTTCACAGGATCCTGAAAACATATAGTGTGCCAAAGAAATTCAATACATCAAGTAACTTAATGAGGTTTTCTACACTATACGTTTTCGGGATCCTGTGAAAAGTAACCACTGGAAGACTTGAATAATCTAAATTTTTAGATTGCAGAATACATTACACTGCTAGATGGGCCAACAGCATGATGATTTCAGGGACTTTATAAAATGAATAGAATGTTGGAGCTAGAACGGACTTTGAGAATTATCCAAACCATGTTTACTCAGTGTAGCAAGCTAATACTGAATATTTAAGGCCAGTGGTTCTTGTCAATGTGATCTGTTCAAGATGACCAAATAATATGTTGTAATAAAATGTGGGCTTGCATTTTTATATTTCCTCTATCTATAGCTAGGAAGCAAAGTGTATGGCAGATTAAAATTCACTGTCAAAAGAGGGAGACTACTGATTTCAGAAGAAGATATAAGTTGTTTATTATGTACATTAAGGTTAAAGAGTTAATTGAGAATTGAAAACAAAGGGAGAAAGGGAAGAGAACATAATGAATCTTACAATATTTAACTAGTGACAACTCTTCCAGACAAAAGCACATACACATACATTATCTGAAGAAAAAAACGGACTAAAGATACAGGGTAGCTTTTATCAATCCATATATATATATCTCCTACCCTTCTGACAATATTGAACTTCCTTAAGATATTTTTAAAGCTGTATTAAGAAGAAATTTCCTTCTTCTTTATGACTTGATTTTCTCTTGTTGCTGATGGTTCTGCTCACTCTAAAGATCAGGTCAGGATCAAATTTACTCTTTTATGTCTTTTTTTTTTTTTTTTATTGAAAGGTTTTTCAGTACATTTTAATTATTACATCCCATCCCCCAACCCTTCCCAACCCTATCCCACCCTCTCACCCTCCCCTTCCCCCCTCCCCCCCCCCCGGATTTCCCAGAGCTAGATACAAGGTATAAAAATAAAGTAACCAATCATAAACTCCCATATACTAACAACAATAAACTATTAAATCTCTCGCACTTTAGCTCTTATAAATTGACTACAAGCAATATACTTATTCAAATGCTAGATGAAACTTTTTAGTCCCATATTTATTCTGGATGTAATCAATCCATTTCTTCCACTCCACAATATATCGTTGTTGTGAATGGTCTTTCAAATATGCTGAAATCTTCGCCATTTCCGCCAGGTTGGAAACTTTTAAAGTCCATTCCTCTATGGTCGGCAGTTCTTCCTTCTTCCAGTATTGCCCTATTAAAAGTCTCGCTGCCGTAATTAGGTTCAACATCAAATTAATGTCCAGCACAGTAGTATCAGTAATAATGCCCAGTAAAAACAACTGCGGACAAAACTTTATCCTTTTCTTGAATATCTTCTGCATATTCCACCAAATTTTAATCCAAAATGCTTTAATCTTTTTACAAGTCCACCATATATGAAAGTACGTTGCATCTTCACCGCCACATCTCCAACATTTAGGCTGATAATTCGGATACATACTTGCTAATTTTCTAGGATCTAAATGCCACCTATAAAACATTTTATAAAAGTTCTCTCTTAAATTTTGAGCTTGCGTAAATTTCACATTTCTCACCCAGATCTTTTCCCAAGTGTCCATTGTGATAACTTCCTGAATATTCTGTGCCCATTTTATCATACAGTCCTTAACAATTTCTGTTTCTGAATCAATCTCTATCAATGCAAGATATATCCGTTTGATATGCGCTGGTCCCTGATTTCTAATTTGCTTTACCAAATTTTCATCATTCATTAAAAAACCAATCTTCTGGTCTTCTTTCCACCTGGCTTGTAATTGTCCATATTGAAACCAAGTTTGTACAATCTTTTTTTCTCGTAGAAGATTATATGACTTCAAACACCACACATTCCTCTCCAAACTCAAAATTTCCTTATATGTAATCACATCATGTTTAAATCCAACATTTATATTCTCTATTGCGTGTTTGGGTATTGCCCATAACGGTATCTTATAATTTAACTTTTGTCTGTGCTTTTTCCAAACTCGCAACAAAGCATACCTCAAAATATGCATTTTAAACACATTGTCTACCTTTTTGTCATACAATAAGTATGCATGCCAACCAAATAACAAATCATGCCCTTCGAGGTTTAATAGTCTCCCCTGTGTCAAATTAATCCAATCACTTATAGCTGATAATGCAGCAGCTTCATAATATAATTTAAAATTGGGCATTCTTAGACCACCTCTTTCACGCGTATCCTGCATAATTTTAAATTTGACCCGTGGCCTTTTCCCTGCCCAGACAAATTTATTAATACCCTTCTGCCATTCCTCCAAATTTGAATCCTTTTTGAGAATGGGTATCATTTGAAACAAAAATAAAAATTTTGGCAGAACATTCATTTTTACTGCTGCAATTCTTCCCAATAATGACAATTGTAATTTTTTCCAACTGTCCAATTCTTTTTGCACTTTATTCCATAACTTTTCATAATTATTTTTATATAATTTAACATTTGAGGGTGTTAAGTATACCCCCAAATATTTAACCCTTTCAACAATTTCAAATACAGTTAAACTTTCTAAAGCTACCTTTTGTAATGCTGTCATATTTTTAGATAAGATTTTAGTTTTTTGTATATTAATCTTAAATCCAGAGACTTTCCCATATTGCGATATTAACTCCATCAATTCTATAACAGAATTTTCTGGATGTGTCAACGTAATAACCAGATCATCCGCAAACGCCCTCAGTTTATAATCCTGATCTCTTATTCGAATTCCCTTAATTGTTTCCGAATTCCGTATTTTAATCAGTAATATCTCCAACGTTAAAACAAATAATAAAGGTGATAACGGGCAACCCTGCCTCGTGCCCTTTTCAATATTACACATTTCAGTCAAACTATTATTAACAATTATTCGAGCTGTTTGCTTCTGATATATTGCCCTAATTGGTTGTAAAAATTCATCCCCAAAATTCATTTTATCTAATACTTTTAGCAAAAATTTCCAATCCAATTGATCAAAGGCTTTTTTGCATCCAAAAAGATCAATGCTGCAGAGATCTGGTTATTCCTTTCCAAAAATTCCAACAAATCAACTATATGTCTCACATTATTTTTCATTTGTCTACCACTTATAAACCCAGTTTGATCACCATGAATTACCTGTTGCAATACCCTCATCAATCTACTAGCTAAAACCTTAGCAAATATCTTGTAGTCCGTATTCAAAAGTGATATTGGCCTATAATTTCTTGCTTGAGTAACGTCCTGATCTTCTTTCGGAATTAAAGAAATAAAAGCAGTTTTCCAAGACGGAGGCACTCTTCCCCCTTTTTGAATTGTCTGAAACAGTTCCTTTAATGGCTTTATCATCTCAAACTGTAGATTTTTATAATACGCAGCGGTCAAACCGTCGGTGCCTGGTGCTTTACCTACTTTTAACTGTTTGATTGCCAAATATATTTCTTCTTCTGTTATCAACTGATTCATTTCTTCTTTTTGCTCTTGCGTAAGAACCGGGATGCTAAAGTCTTTTAAATATGAATCAATGTCCATTTCATTAATCTTGTCACTAGCATATAATTTAGAAAAAAAATCAACAAAGGTTTCCTTAATAAGATTCTGTTGATACACAATCTTTCCCTTATGTTCTATTTTGTCTATATTAGAAACCCTTTGCTTCTTTCTTAGCATATAAGCTAACCATCTGCCTGGTTTATTGGCATTGCAAAAAGTATTATGCCTTGCAAACCGTAAATTAGTTGCCACCTGATCGGCCATTAACTTATCAAATTGTCCTCTTAATAACTTAATAGTCTCTTTAGTCTTCACATCCGATGGGTTCAAAATTAAAGCCTTTTCTTTTTCCTTAATCTCTGTCTCTAATTCTTTCCTCCTAAATTCCAAATTACGTCTATATTTATTATTAAGATATATCAACACACCTCTCATGTACGCCTTACTAGCATCCCATACCATTTCCATAGAAGTACCCTTATGCATATTTGTTTCAAAAAAAATCTTCATCTGTTTTTTACACTCTTCCACATTTTTCTGATTTCTGAACAAGTTCTCATTTAAACGCCAGGAACGTCGTTCTCTAGTGTCTTTTCCAATCTCTAACCAAACTGGGCTATGATCAGACATAGTCTTTGAACAAATCTTTATCCTCTTAGTTCTAAAAAAAAGATCATTAGACAATAATATAAAATCAATCCTGGAAAAAGATTGATGTCTATCAGAAAAAAAAGTATAGTCCCTTTCTTGTAAATTCCTTTCCCTCCAAACATCACGTAAATCCATATCATCCATCATCTCAAAAAAAGATTTAGGCAGTTTGGCATGACTTGGGGTACTTCTGTAAGATCCACTCTTATCCATTTGTACGTTCAAAACACCATTCCAGTCTCCCATAAAAATAAAAGATTTATAATCCAATTGAGTAATCCTGCTGTGTAATAAACTATAAAAATCAGCTTGCTGTTGATTAGGCGCATATAATCCAACCAAAAGAGTTTTTTTACCTTCTAGTAACAAGTCCACAATAACATATCTTCCTTGTTGATCTGCTTCAATTAACTGTGCTGTAATTGTATTCTTAACATAAATAACCACTCCATTTTTCTTGTTAACTGCAGAAGCAATAAATTGTGTACCTAATCTTGAATTTGATAAATACTTTTGGTCCATAGCTCTAATATGTGTTTCTTGTAAGCAAATAACATCAGTCTTAAATTGCTTTAAATATTGAAAAATTTTCTTTCTCTTTTGTGGTGAGTTTAATCCATTGACATTCCAAGTTAAGAACTTAGTCACCATTTCTGGCAACCCGAAGCTTTTGAAGCGCGTCTTCCAGAATCCCTTTTACATTTTTAGGCCGCGCTCCTCCCACAGCTTGGCTATAGGTACACTTTGGAGGTTCCACAACATTCTGCTGGTCCTGCTCTTGCTCACGTCTAACTCGTCTTGAAGCAGCACGCGTAATCCTCTGATCTTTTACTTCTTCTGATACTGTTGAAATTTGTGTCACTCCTGCTGCATTCTCATCTATCTGTGTTCCTTCAGCATCATAAGACTTTCCCTCCTTTGTTGGTTCCAGAAGTGGTATGGGGATTGCTTTTAAAACATTGCTATAAAAATCACGTGCCTGCAACACTGTAGCAAGACGGTATCTTGTATCTTCAAACATTACCACCATACCCACTGGGATCTCCCATCTGAACCTGATATCACGTCGCTTAAGCTCCTGTGCCAGAAATGCAAATTCCTTTCGTTTCCTTAAAATTTTTGGAGGGATCTCTTTTAAAACCAAAACTTCTTGATCTGCAATCACAAGCTTAGTATTGTAAGAGACTTGAATAACTTCATTCCTGGTTGCTCTCTTTGTAAAGTAAACAACCACATCTCTAGGTAATTTCCTTTGTCTCGCAATCCAGGAGTTAACACGGAAAATTTTGTCTATATCTTCTGCAATTCCTTCAGCTGGTCTTCCCAGCACGTCTTCGAGAGCAACAGAGACTAATTTCTTCAAATCTTCCTTGAGGTTCTCCTTAAGACCCCTAATTCTCACAGCAAACTCCATTTCGTGATATTGTACCAATGTCAGGTCATAGTCAATTTTATCCACCACATTCTCAGTCTCTAGTATCTTTGCATCCAATTTAGTATTATTTTGAGTGAGATCCTCCACTCTTTCTTCAAGGCGTTCAATACATATCGCCATGCCTTGAAATGCAAGCAAGATGTCCTCCCTTATTACTGTAAACTTTTCTGTCAATTTCTCATCCATCTTTTCATCTATCATCTCAGCCAAATGCTGTGAATGCTTTTCCAAAGCATCTTGCAAAACTTTAACTGTTAAAACAGGCGAAGGTAGAGGTGCAGGAGGTACTAACACTTGCGCTGAAGGTTGCGGCTGGGGGGAAGCCCCCGCAGTTTTAGTAAGTTTAGAAGATTTAGCCGCCATTTTTCCCCTCTTTTGCAACTACGCACTTTCACTTTCAAAGTCTTCAATGTGAATTGAGCCAAAGATCAAAAGTTCACTTACTCCTTGTTCTCTTGCATCGCTCTGCCTGCTTTCATTATCTTCCAAAGTCCATTCTTGTAGGCAGGGATGGTTGCGTTCGCCTTGTTCTGCTCCAAGAAAAACGGAGCAGACACGCTGCGCAGCCCGGAGAAATCCAAGCTTCGGGGGGGCTCAATCTTTCAGCCGCCAGAACTTTAAGCCCTGGCGGCCCCAGAGAGCCCTTCCCCTACTTGGAAACTCACCCCCTCCTCTTCTCCCGAGGAGGGGGCTTCCGAACCGCCGAAACAGCTGATCGGCGCTGTTTTCGGCGGTTCTACAGAGCCGCGAAGCTGACAAGCTAAAAGCAGCTGTCGGCGGCGGCGCCTTGCCACCCGGAAGTCACTCTTTTATGTCTTAATGTCTTTGAATAAGAAGGTATTCCATTCATTATATAAGCATGGACAATATAGCTAAGCTGCAAGCATGACTATGTTCTCCACTAACTACATATGATACCAAGAGTTCTGTAAAATTAAAAAGCCAAATTTCATTAACAAATTGCTGATTTTTGGCGGTATAATTTTCTGCTTTTCTGGAGGGAAAAATAGGCAAAATAGATGTGTTAAAGCTAAATATTTCAACCTGACGTCCTCCAGTAAAGCCATCATGTCCCTGGTCTGTAGTCTTTGGAGGCCAGAATAAAAACATAAGGTAAGCATCTCTGCTGCAGATAATTAGCAGTAGCAAATCTAACCTTTGATCTGAGTCTATGAAATTTCCATTAACAAGTCGAGAAGAAGGTGGATTTCAGGCATTTGTTATGGATGATTAAACTGTGAGAGAAGCCTGAAACTGGATAGAAACTGGATAAACAAGTTGTAAAACTCTTCCATTCTCATTGTTAGTTACATTTCATATTAGAGATGTTTCCCCATCCCACAGTATGGCATCTGAATCTGCCACGTAATATTTGAATGAGGTATGCAAATATAAACTTACATCCCTTTCCCAACACTTCTATACCAGATGCTTAATTTCACAATATTTGGCAGGCAGCCCTTCTCTCCATTTAATTTTGTCTAAAAAAAAGTGATCTCTTCTGGGTTGAGAGACAGTAATTATTTACATTCCTTCACAGTTCTACTTTTAGTGTACAGTATTTATTTACAAGAGATATATGTTTATGTAAAGAGACAATTTGCTATATTCTAATTGCAACACATTCTGAGCTTCTCCTGGATGTTATTTATCTTCTTAGTGCACCTTGCTGTGACCTCCTACTTCATTTGTCAGTCCAGTCTAGAATCATCTCTATGAAGCACAACATTGGGCTCTGTTGAGATCTTCATGGTGTGAAAAATTAAAATGTATCTGCCATGTGAAGCATTGCTTTCAATTTCTGTAGAGTTCATACTGAAGGGCAAAGTATATATAGACAAGTTATTAAAGTTGGCTATTTCTTCTATTTTAATAACACTATGCCATGAAAAAGTTTAAATAAAATTGTATTTGAAACACACCAGATTTTGAACCAAATAGAAATTGTCTTAGTATGATTACTGGTGTTTCATTAATAATCACAAGAACAAATGGTCATTCAAGAATGTCTGGGAAATAGAATTGTTAGTAATAGCTGGCAATTTTTAGTACTATAATATACAACAGCTATGTACAACATGGTGCCTTAAGCACTACATAGATTCCTTAAGATAATTAGATGTGAATCCTAGAGGCTTCAACAGCTACTGCCAAATAATAATTATGTGAGTAAAAGTCCAAAATTGTTAAATAAATCTTGGAAATATTCATGTTGACTATTTTAATTGAACTGAAATATAAATCATATTAAATTAAATGTATTACTTAGTGGAGAGCACAACACTGAAGGATGAATGAAAATCCTCCACTTCTTTCTGTTTTAACCGATAGGCAGGAATATGCATAAATCCCATTTTTCCCCTTTGTTACTTTTGTTTGCTCAAAAATGTAAGCAATAAAATAAGGATTATTCAATGTTCAAAACAATCCATAGAACAAAGGGTATAAGGTTGCACATATATAGACACATACATAGAAAAACATACTAAGAATATGTACATATAGAGATGTAAAGGAGAAAAAGTAAAAATGTTTATTAACAAACTTTACTAATCAATAAATGATAATTCATAAAAAAATCTGTAGAATTTGTCAAATACATCTCTAATAATTTGCTACTCCATCTTCTTAATTCCCTCTTTAATCAAAGAGTAACTTTTTTGAAAATTACTTAAAAATTGCTGAGCAATCAGGAATCATAAAAATCAGAAAGTTTTAGCTACCCACAGCAAAGCAAACCAAGCTTCAAACTAGTAACAATAATAAACTAGAACCACAACTTTCTGCCCTTATATTTCTCCATCCTTTAAAAAAAAATAGTCCAACTTCCTTATTTTAGCTTACCTTAGCAACCTTCTTCCTTGTTTAACAAGAAAATATCCCTAAAATGATACAGATCTTCAAAAAGGAATAATATACTATAGCTAAAGACAGCCTTTTTTAGCTGATTAAGAAATGAAAGACACAATTTACTGACCATTTGAAAAATAAATTCTAAAATGGCTGCTTCTTCAACAATGAACTGATTTTTCCTCCCCCCTCCAGCTTTCAGCATAGATCTTTACTATATTGGAGGATCTTGAGGTATACAGGTGAAACTCAAAAAATTAGAATATCGTGCAAAAGTTCATTTATTTCAGTAATGCAACATGAAAGGGGAAACTAATATATGAGATAGACTCATTACATGCAAAGCAAGATAGTTCAAGCTGTGATTTGTCATAATTGTGATGATTATGGCTTACAGCTCATGAAAACCCCAAATCCAAAAGTAAATTAGAATATTGTGAAAAGGTGCAATATTCTAGGCTCAAAGTGTCCTACTCTAATCAGCTAATTAAGCCATAACCAGTGCTTTTTTTGTAAAAGAAAAAGGTGCCAGAACTCACACATGTTATACAACCCGCCTAGTGTACCCTACAAGGTTTCATCCAAAAAAGTGCCGGAACTCTGTTCGGAGCATTCTTTTTTTTTTTTTTTATTGAAAAGTTTTTCAATACATTTTATTTATTACATCCCATCCCCCAACCCTTCCCTCCCTTCCCAACCCTATCCCACCCTCTCACCCTCCCCTTCCCCCTCCCCCCTCCCCGACTTCCCAGAGCTAGATACAAGGTATAAAAATAAAGTAAACAATCATAAACTCCCATATACTAATAACAATAAACTATTAAATCTCTCGCACTTTAGCTCTTATAAGTTGACTACAAGCAATATACTTATTCAAATGCTAGATGAAACTTTTTAGTCCCATATTTATTCTGGATGTAATCAATCCATTTCTTCCACTCCACAATATATCGTTGTTG
>JAKJMR010000251.1:256033-270168 GCA_024449315.1 Daboia siamensis | reverse complement strand
CCAGCTCCATTGTCTGGAGATAAGGCAGATGTTTTCATGCCACAATCCATTCTCACAAAGGGAGAACATTACAGAAAGTACAGAGTAGAGCAAACATTCCCCAGTCAAGCAGCTCCCTTCCCACCAGAATGGCAGACCCTGGAAAAAAAACTACAAAGGCAAATAGATAATATGCAGGTAAATACATTGGAATACATGTATTTGACATACATCCCCCCTAAGAAAATGACAAATCCACCTGCAAAACAAAAGTAGGGAAGGGAGAGAGAGGGGAAACAAACACATCAATAAGGTTTATCAGGATAGCATGCATGAAAGCGCTTGAGCAACCTAGGAGCTTTGACATGTTTCTTATAGATCCATTCATTCCCTGAGGCAGGGAGAGCTTACCAGGCAACTAAATACTGAACAGAACCAATATTTATTGTCATTGTGTATCTCACAACAAAATTAAGTGCTGTCCACAGTGCACACTACACACAAGTAAGAAACACAAGTAAAAACATACATTATATATACACATCTTTCACATTTTATTCACCATTGCGCTGCCCCTAATATTATACTTCAATGTTGCACTATACAGTAGTATTTAATATGATTACAGCTCTGGGATAAAAACTATTTTTCAGCCTAATTGTCTTTGTTTTTATTATCCTGTACTGTCTGCCAGATGGTAATAGTTCTAAAAAAAATGTATAGGATGAGATGAGTCTTTAAGAATGTTTTGAGCTTTCTAAGACAGTGGGAACTGTAAATTTTCTCTGGGAGTGGAGAGGAGAGGGCAGCCAATAATCCTCTGGGTGATGGTAATGAATCTCTGGAGTGCTTTTCTATCTGCTACTGTGCAGTTGGCAAACCACACAAATGCAATAGGTTAGAATGCTCTCTATGGAGCAGTGGTAGAAGGTCACCAACAGTCTTTCATTGTTGTTGTTTCCTGAGAAGTCTCAAGAAATATAATCTCTGCTGGGACTTCTTAACCAAGGCGATAACATGAGCACTCCGGGTCAGATCCTTCTTTATGGTAACACCCAGAAACCCAAAGCTGACCACCTGCTCCACCTGGTCTCTAATGATGATCAGGGGCTGAATGTTTGATCTATTGCTCCTATGATCTACTCTAAGCTCCTTGGTCTTAGTGGTGTTGAGAACCAAATTATTGTCTGTGTACCACACGAGCAACTGCTTCACCTCATCCCAGTAGGAAGACTCATCCTCCTTGGAGATAAATCCCACTACTGTTGTAATATCTGTAAATTTAAGGAATAATATTGCTGAGATGAGTGAGGGTGCAGTCATAAGTGTAGAGGATGTAAAGTAGAGGGCTGAACACAGCCCTGTGGGGAGCCAGTATTAAGTATAAGGGCTGTGGATATATAGTTGCCTAATCTAACCTCTGAGCGTGGCAAGACAGAAAGTTCATAATCCAAAGGCAGATTGAATGTGAAAGTCTGAACTTGATAAGTATAAACACCAGTGTGTATGGAAGAATTGTGTTAAATGCAGAGCTAAAATCTACAAAGAGCATCCTTACATAGATTCCCCACTGCTCCACATGAGTACAGCAATATGATTCTGGGTTCACTTCAATGTGCAGGTAATAATCTATAAATCTTCTTTGGCATGGGGTCAGGTTCTTTGAGGGACCCCCTTTCTGTCCCATTAAGTCTGGAAAAAAATAGATTCTCTGAGTCCTATTTGTTACAGAATATTATCTAGCAGGGACCAGAAAGAGGACTTTTTCTGTTATGGCATCCATCTTTTGGAACACCAACCCTCCTCAGAGATCATATTGTCCCAAACCCTACTGGACTTTTGTAAGAAAGATGTGGCTTTGCCAACATGCATGGGGATCTACATTAAAGACTGTGCAGTATAATTGTTGTGTTCAGGTGTAATTGATTTTTATACCTTGCTGTGGATTATGCTATACTGTATAGTTTTATATGATTTTATAAGCTTTATAAATATAATTTAATCCTGTATTTTGATTTTTGGAGTTCTTTTAATTGTTGTTAGATACTCATAACCACGTATTTGGGATGGGCAGCTATATAAATCAAATTAATAATAGGTTGGGCCAGAAAAATATGCTTGAGCTTAGAAAATCTTACAAAGGTGGCCACAAATGGAACCACATGTCATATATGAATTCTTGGGAATCTTCACTGGCAAAGTGGTGAAGAAACAGCAAAAATAGGAAAAGACACCAGTACAAATAGAAGATAAAAAGCAGAAGTGTTTTCATGAAAATTCTCTCTCTGACTTTCCCTTCCCTTCCTCCCTCCCTCTTCATAAATTATTATGGATGCTACAAGCTCGTGAAGATTACAATGAATTAAACAGAATTACAATAATCTTATCATACAGCAAAATTTGTGATAGAGTGGTATGTACATCCATACAATCTTGCCACTGAGCATTTTTGAAATCAGCAGTCAAACTTCTTTTGATTGTTCAAGTCATAATAGATCTGGCCAATTCTTCAAATCGAAAAGCTTTTCCAATAAAGTAAGAGACATGGCTGGTATATATTTACTGCAGCTATGCCAAAACAAAAGTTTGAGCTTATCAATAATGTGTTGTTCCATACTTTAAAGTATGGTTCTCATACAATACTTTTTTCAATTTTACCCAGGTTCCTTGAATAAACAGACTGACCTTGCTGCTAATGGGACTTGAAAGAGAGCTTTCAATCAGTATACTTTTTTGGACTTACAGCAAAAGTGTTCTGTATATTTACAAGGTTACTCAAAGTTAAACAAAAAGGCCACCATCAATTATAGAGATGATTTTATAAGATTCTTCCAATAGACAAAAAATCATCATAAAATCAGCTACAAAATTAAAGATAATAAAATGCATACTTGTCAATATATGTAAATTTAACTAATTAATATTTTCTTTCTTTGAACCAAATTTAAGTAAATTTTATATGCAGATCATTCTATCTTCTACATTTGTAATTGGGAACTATTTAAATTTTTTATAAATCAGGAGTCCTTTTAGGCTCACGCCTACTGTTTCATTAACTCCATCCAGGCACCTCATTCTCTGTCATCCCCTTCTTCTATTGCCCTCAACTTTTCCCAGCATTAGGCTCTTCTCCAGTGATTCCTTTCTTCTCATTAGGTGGCCAAAGTATTTGAGTTTCAACTTCAGAATCTGGCCTCTAAAGAGCAGTCGGGGTTGATCTCCTCTAGGACTGACCGGTTTGATTGCCTTGCAGTCCAAGGGACTCGCAGGAATCTTCTCCAGCACCATAGTTCAAAGGCTTCAATTCTTTGGCGCTCAGCCTTTCTTATGGTCCAACTGGGAAGACCATAGTCTTGACTACACACACTTTTGTTGACAGGGTGATGTCTCTGCTTTTTAGTGTGCTGTCTAGATTTGCCATGGCTTTCCTCCCCAGGAGCAAGTGTCTTTTAATTTCTTGGCTGCAGTCCTCATCTGCGGTGATCTTGGATACCAGGAAAATAAAAATCTGTCACTACCTCCATTTCTTCCCCATCTATTTGCCAGGAATTGAGAGCGCTAGATGCCATGATCTTGGTTTTCTTAATGTTTAGTTTCAAGCCAACTTTTGCACTCTCCTTCTTCATTCGCAACAAGAGGCTCTTAAGTTCCTCTTCACTTTCTGCCATTAGTATGGTATCATCTGCATATCTTAAGTTGTTGATATTTCTCCCGGCAATCTTAATTCCAACTTTTGATTCATCTAGCCCTGCCTTTCTCATGATGTGCTCTGCATATAAGTTAAACAGGTAGGGTGACAGTATACAGCCTTGCTGGACTCCTTTCCTAATTTTGAACAAATCACTGGTTCCATGTCCAGTTCTCCCTATTGCTTCTTTACCCGCATATAGGTTTCTCAAGAGACAAAAGAGATGGTCTGGTACTCCCATCTCTTTAAGAACTTCCCACAGTTTGTTTTGATCCATGCAATCAAAGGCTTTAGCATAGTCAATGAAACAGAAGTATATGTTTTTCTGGAACTCCCTAGCTTTCTCCATCATCCAGCATATGTTGGCAATTTGGTCTCTAGTTCCTCTGCCTGTACTTCTGTTAGTTCTCGATCCACATACTGCTGGACTCTAGCTTGTAGGATTTTAAGCATTAATAGCATGTGAAATGAGTGCAATGGTGCAATAGTTTGAACATTCCTTGGCACTGCCTTTCTTTGGAATTGGAATGTAAACTGATCTTTTCCAATCCTGTGGCCACTGTTGAGTTTTCCAAATTTGCTGGCAAATTGAGTGTAGCACTTTTACTGCATCGTCTTTAAGAGTTTGAATAGCTCAGCTGGAATACTGTCACCTCCACTAGCTTTGTTGTTGCTCAGATTTCCTAAGGCCCATTTTACTTCACATTCTAGGATGTCTGGCTCGAGGTCAGTGACGACATCATCATGGTTATCAGGGACATTAAGCTCGTTCTTAATAGTTCTGTGTAATTTTGCCATCTTTTCTTAATCTCTTCAGCCTCTGTTAGGTCCCTGCCATTTTGGTCCTTTATCATGCCCATTTTTGCATGAAATGTTTCCTTCATCTCTCCAATTTTCTTGAAAAGATCTCTGGTCCTCTCTATTAGCTAGAATAATAATTTTAAATTATTATTATCCCATTGTTAACCTCCATTCATTTGCTTAACAAGATTGAATACATAGAGGAATTTTCAGAACATTTCAATCACTAGTAGAAGAAAATGGCCAGCAGCATGGTGGATGGATTGGGTTACAGTGGCAACCAGCCTATCATGAGAGAATAGATTAGGAAAGATCATGAAGAAAATCTACAGTATGTGGTCACTAGGAATTGAAAATGACTTGATGGCACATAATCTTCACAGTTACGACATTTTGATAACTATACATACGGTATTATTGAAAAATCTATCATCATACAGATATCAACATCCAAATTGTAAGTGTCTGTATAACCTTCTTCCCATTTCATTTAAGAACAATTGCAGCTAGTATTTGGAATATTAATCTATACTGAGATTTTGTTTAAAACAAAATTTGAAGTAGCATTATGGTAAACCACACTCTCGTCAGATTTCCAAGCTGGCCTGTGCAGTAAAGTGTACTGTGGACATTTTAGGTAATAGCTCAACTTCTCAGAATAATTTGGTTTAAAAGTCTTGGGCTCTACGCAAATTGATTAAAATATTTATTAATCCAGTTTATTAATTGAACACTGCTAGTATAAGGATATAAAAATGTTTATATTCAGAGTTTAAATTCTTCCAGAATTATGGATATTTAATGAAGTGCATAGTGTGGCCTTGAATTTGAGAGTTTGTTTTATAGTTATAATGAATAAAATGTTCTGGGAACTGCCGGATCCCACCTTTCCAACTTCAATTCATGCATTCCATACTGCTGTTAATAAAATTTCACAAACATGATCTATGAAACTACTGGGGTAGAGCTGGACTTGGATATCCTATCTATCTTTATTAGTGAATATAGTCCTGTTTCTTGCTACAAGATCTTTATATATGAAGAGATATAAACATAATACATAAGGTAAAGGTAAAGGTTCCCCCGCACATGCGTGCTAGTCGTTTCCAACTCTAGGGGCCGGTGCTCATCTCCGTTTCAAAGCCGAAGAGCCACCGCTTGTCCAAGGACGTCTCCGTGGTCAGGTGGCTGGCATGACTAGACGCCAAAGGCGCACGGAGCGCTGTTACTCTGGATTACCTTGTTAGGCACTGTTTAACGTGAAACAGGATCTGATAATCTAACTGGAGATTATGTCAGATTTTAGAATCTTTCCCTATGCTGAAGTCTTATGAAGGCATCCAAAGCACAATACCTTCACTAGTTTATGTAAATCTAAATGGCTGCATCAGGCTGAAGCTTTTTCCTTGATGCCTCAATGGCTTCTTTAACCGGTATCTTGCTCTGCTTGAGAATAGGGGCCTTTACGCTACTAAGGGCCACACAGGTTGCTTACTGCTGCCTGTGCTAGTAAAGATGCTTGAATTAGTCCTAACCAGGTGTTTAAGCAGCCATGAGCCAGACAAATATATCAAACACTCAGTATTCTAAACCTCTTACTGAAACCTCATACCCTTGGCACTGATCTTTAATATCAATCTTTAAGTAATTTCTTACCACAGGTCGATAACACAACCAATTTGGTACTGGTGAGTGACTGACTTCTTCTGAATCCCAAACACTGTGAACTTATATTAAAGAGAGAAGGTCCTTTTTCTCCTGACGTTTCTTAGTCCCTGAGTTACAGTGAGATTGTGAATGCTTTTCTCAAACTGCAGAAAATTATTTATGTGCTTCATTTTTCATTCTTTTTTTCTTAATCAACAAACGATGATTTTATTTATTCTCTGGATACCACATTTCTAGATTTGCATATTTGTATTGGTATGGATCCCATTTAGGAGAGCAAATTAATTCCAGAAAAAGAAAATGGTGGCACAATAATGTGATATGTTCCAAGGCAGTCTTCTTACTCTATTCTTCTTCACCTGGTAACACATACCAAGCAGAGGTAGCAAAAAATGTTTTTGTTTTTTGCCCACATCTGGATTTTCAGGAAGTGTGTTAAAAATAACAATAAAAAACTATCAATAGTGACAATGATAGCTCATCAAGCTGATAACCTGTGGAGATTGTTACATATAGCTGATAAGATGTTGTGAACTCATGAATTTAATAGTTTTAGAGTGACCACGTCTACCATATAAAACATGAATTCATGACTTAGTAAATTATATAAGGGATGTGGAGAAATAACTCTGTGGTATACTAGCCATAATCAGATTAGAGAGAGAGAGAGAGCAGAAACACAATTACTGGAAAGATGACATAAAAGAGTTTTTACCTGTAGCATCACACACAGACTCCGAATCATGCTATACACAATCCTATTTCTATTTATGTACCTTTTCTAAGTCAGCTTGAAGCTCTTTAAAAAGGCAGTCTTCCTTTTTTCCCAAAATGTAATATTACCTATCTCTTAAATAGACATAGTAATACTGAAGGATATACAGAACAATGGTATCTTCCTAAAAATTAACATAATTTCCTTGAAGGCTATATTGGACAAAACCTGGATCTCTCTCTTTAATGACCAGCCACTACATCTGGTGATTAGACTTAATGGACCCAGCAAAGTAAAGTGAAATAATACACCAATCATTAACTAGGAATACTTTTATGGCACTCTCCACATGGTGGAGTAACTAAATAATACCTATCTTTTTCATTGTTTCATTCCTCTAATAATCTATAGAGAAAATACTATAACTTCATGATAGACAACTTTCCTGGCATTATGGAATTCTGGGATCCAGGTATTTTAATGACGAAACTTGATCTAAGATATCTCAAACTAATACATTTTTCATATTTATATTTTATAACTTTAATGAATGGCAATGCTCAGACTATATTGTAGCAATAGCAGTATGATGTACTTTCCCTTTTATATTTGATAAAGTGATTAATCCTGATATTTTACCTTAACATTGTTGCTTTAAATTATGTTCATAGGGACACAGAATGCAATATCACATCATTGCTCTATCTAATTCTGAGGTAGCTCTCTTAATACTCAATACAAAGTTTTAACCAGCTCTATCATAAATTACATTTATAATAGGTTTTTTTTATTTTAATTAATTAATTAATTTTTTAAATTTAATTTTCTAATTCCATTACACACTAATTGACTACTAAGTGATGACATACAATGGATTTAATTTTGTAGATGTATGAACTATATAAAATGTAATATTAATATAATGACTGGATATACAGGATGACTCCAATAAAGATACAAATCCACTTCCTCCTAGTGGTCTAATAATGTATAAACCATAGGAAGGTATGCCAAGGTAGTTGCAGGTGGCAGGTGCACCACCAATTAGGGACCCATCAGCTTGTTCAAATCTCTTGTCTAGGGGTAAAAGCCTTGCCTGAATCCCCAGCCAGAGCACTGTGGTTAGATTAATCAGGCATCTGATGCAACCTGAGTCTATTAACATATTTAAGTCCATTTGGACCCCAGTTTTGGGTTTTATTATCTTGGTGGGGATGGCAAAAGGTGGGATGAGTTGACTTACCATCATATCCTCTTTGCCTTCCTCATCACTGTCATAAGGCACCGGCATCTGTAATGGCTCTGGCTAGGCTCTTGCCTTGGGCTCTGCAGGAGGAAGGTGTCCAACAGTAGGGTCCTGTGATGTCCAATTTGTGTTTTCCCTTCCCCCTTTGTGGGCTTTTTGTGGCTTAGCAGTGGCAACCAGTGTGCATCTGGCCTGGGTGCTGGGTGCTGGGCATTCCATAGCATGGTGGCCCATTTGGCCACATCAGTAGCATTTGATTGCAGCTCTAACTGGTTCCTGGGGGACACTAGTGGTCATGGTGGCTTGGGAACATTGGCCAAAAAGGTGCTTCTCCTGGGCACATGGCAACTTAGATTCCGCTGTGCTTGGCTTTCTGGGGTGATCCAATTCAATGTCCAGCATCACTGCCATGCTGTATGACTCATGCAATTGGTTAGCCCCAAATGATGCAGGCTTCAAGTAGGTCATGGTTGACCCCCTGCTTGAAGTAGTTGATCAACGATTGTTCTGGCCACTGCTCTAGCTGACCAGCAACTTGCCTGAATTCATGAACATATTCCTTAGTGGGGCAGCCTTTTTGCTTCAGACAATGGATCTCTTTCTCAGCTAACAGGGCTGAGATCATCTTCAAAATGGCATCTCAGTTGCTCCATGAATAGGTTAGCATTCTGCAGCTCAGAATCCCCTTCATCATGGAGGTTGGTCGCTCAGTTGCCTGCTTTCCCCTCCAAATTGGCTGCCATGGCATTCACCATCTGAGCATTATCCAGGTAGGCATAAGCGTAGCACACTTGATTCAGGAAGAAGGATAGCTTCTCAGGGTCCCCATCAAAGGTGGGCTTGATGGGATGCAGCTCAAATCATGACAGGGCTCCCTGCTCTTGCTGCTGAACTGCTTGTTGATCCTGGGGATCTGGCCAAACCACCCTCCAGACTTCCCTTGGTTGGGCTTCTGGACTGATAGCCCGAGGCCACAACAGTGGGCTTGGTTGGGATACATGGCTTGACATCACAGCTGGTTGGGGTGTAGGTGAGACAGCTTGGCCTCCCACTGTTGGGCTGGGACTCCAGTGAGGGGAAGGAAGAGATGGGTAGCCCTTGGCATTCCCTCCCATGGCCCTCATACCCTGGGCAACAGGAACCATTTCTTTTACCTCCAATCTGCTGCTCAAGTGAGGTGATGTGGACTGCAAACTGAAACTTCCACTCTCTGGAGTCATCCCCTCTGACTGATCCCTTGCCCTTCTGGTATGCCACAGACAAAAATACCTTGGATGGCAGCAACAGGAATTCCTCTTAAGAGGCAACAGGAGTGCTCCTGCACTGAGGGACTGCTTCAACTTGATAGAGGTCTGCTAGGATCATACCAGCTTCCCAGGTTGGATCAACTGGGACTTTGGCCAAACCTCTGCCAGTGACCCCTCGTCCATGGCTGGAATGTCCACTTGTGCTCCAACAACTGCAGTTCTATTGTGTCCAGCAATGGCTCCATTCTTTTCCTCTATCCTCAAATCTTCACTGAGTCTTTAGCCCACTTTCAAAGTCTGTGTAGGAGGTCAGGGCCCAGCACCCCAAAAGAAATGAAGTTTTAAGCATCTTAGTTTAATGTTGTGGTTCCAACTGACAGAAATGAATAAAGCAGAACTCCGAGGCTTGAGAATTGTTCAGAGAATATGTTTATTAGTGACAAAGTATTGGCACAGTCAAATCTGAATACACAAGTAACAATTTCCCAATACAAATTTAAATGTCCTACCCATAAAACTATGCAAGCAACTACATTCTCCAATATGATTATTTGGTGGGCTTTTTATGAAATGGCCAGTCCCTAGTCTTGGGAGCAGCCAATGACCTTGGTTCCCACAGGACAGAAGATTATTTTGACTAATGAAGCACCTGGGCAATCCCCCTCCCTTCATTTTCCTGTATGTGGCAACCTACAATGGGAAGAAAAAAAATGGGTGGAACCATATTCATTGTAGAGTTGACAGGCATGATATAAACAACAGTTCTATCTTTTAGTTTGCAAGCCCAAATAAGGAAATTGTATACTACTCATATATTATCAATTAAATGTAGAAATATTCATGTAAAGCAAGTATTGTGATACAGAGCTACAGCCCTATTCTTTAATTTTTAAAGTGTAATTTCTGATACATATTTTTATAAATAATTATCTTACAAGGAGCAGAAGTTATTTCATTCATCCTGCTTTGTACATTTCCCGTTTGTATCAGTTTTGTTACTTCTTTCCTTGTTCTTTCACCCATATATCATTCCTATTTTTTTCTCTTCTTTAGTTACTGTTTGACACGTTCCCTTATAAATAATTGTCTCACCTTAGGGCTCTTTATGTTAAAAAGAAAATTAAGACTTATTACCTAGGGGTTGGGACAAGACAAATGCAAAAGACACCAGATAATGTAGGAATTTGGAAATTACTTTGAGCTTCTTCTTACAATGAACTAGAAATATGTGTTAGTGTAGCTTCTAATTAATTGTTATCACAAGTGACTCATTGGTCTTTTAAGCACCTGCCGAGTTACTTGCCTTAGAGATCTCCTTAGCATACTTGCAGATAATCTTTGGGCCGACAAAAAAATGTGCTTGTGTATAAATGCATCCATTTTTGAGAATTCCAGGACAAGGCAGCAGACTAATACAATGCTTAGAGTCCCCAAGGAGACATTATTCATTATGTATTTACAGTTATTGGATTAAAAGTTTGTAATGTGTTCTGTTCAATTAATAATAATACCAAGCAGCCAAAGCTATGAAATGCCTTGTGTCTTTTAAAAGCTCTAATATAGGAAAAAGATGAGCAGTTTGTTCTAATGAATGCATATAATTGGTGCACTTTATTATAAAACCCTGGAACAGCATTTTTCACCAGGCAGTTCTATTTGTAACAAGCTGTCTGCAGGATGTCAGAGTGTAATAAATGTGCTGCAGACTAGAACTGCTGATTAGCATTTCTGAAATCCCAGAAACATTGTGGTAACTGTTTGCCATCACAGGAAGATCTCTGAGCCCTTTTAAGGTATTGAGAACTATTTTCTTGCCAGGGTCAGATAAGGGTCTTTTCACTTTCCCCATGTCTGTGTTTCTCTCTTCTTGCAGTCTCCAATTAATGATTGTGTATGAACTACAAAACTATGCATAGTAACACTTAACTCTTTTTTTTTTACATGGAATAGATTTCAATTATATATGGCAAGAAGTAAGTTCAAGCTAAGAATAAGAAAATAAATTCTGTCTGTTATATATTAAATAAATGACTATAAGTTACACTCCTGTTGAATCTGAAGAAATAGAGATATGAGTACTTCAGATGTGCAGTTATAATACGCTGGCTAAAAATAAGAGGTGATTTTTGAGATTGTATGACTAGGGTGCCTTACACACCAGCCAATGATATTTTGTTCTATCAAGAGATTTTTTTCTGAGTTATCGAAAATGACTCTATAAGTATAGAGATTGTCACCATTTCTTAGTTGAACAATTCTTCTGAAATCAAAGATCTCAATGGCAAAGAAAATTGCTATATATGATCATACAGAATCTTATAGAATCTCCAAAAATGAGAAGAGATAATCAGCTCTTCAGTATAACGAAATCCTACTTCACACACATATATATGTCATTTGATTAATGTTTGCATATTGACTTGTAGCTGAATATTAACTGTCAATATGAAATATATGGGTGGTAGAATAGACAGCAGGTACATTGTAGAATGAAATTCCATGTATGTCTCAGGCCACACAATGTTTTATACCCATATTTCATAAAACAAGCTCTGTCAATTAAAATACCATGAACTATTATTTTATACGATGATTTTACAAACCACAAGGGCTATGTTCAGCATGAGATATGAAACAAAATTTGTTGACTTGATTTAGCATATTTATGTAGAAATTATACAAGCCAATTTATGCAAATTTGCTTGCAAAATTAAGAATGTAAATGAAAATAAATTACTACGCGACTAATTCTGCAAGCAAATTTTGATGCCAGTACATACAGTACGTGCATAGCTGTAGGAGAAGGAATGGCAGAGCCAGGGGGATTAGTAAAAAGAAGGATCAGCCTAGAATCATTACATCACAGCAAATTAATTAAGTCCACCTCCCTCTTCATTGCCATTGCCCTTATCTAACTATAACTAGTTGCTGACCATTAGCTGAAATTATTCCTGTGCATAGGCTTTTAGAAATAAATTGAACCTTTACATATGGACCTGGTCTTTTGCACCTGACAATAGCTGGCATATATTTGAACCCTGCTGGCCCATTAAGAAACAAAGCCATAGATATAAACAGCACAAAGAAAGAGCTCACATACAGTGATGGCTATCAAGCTTCAAAAGTTCCATTACACTTTTGGGAAGATTTTTTTTTTGTATGTACTGTATTTTGCTTCCATATATCTCCACAACTTGTGCTGCCACCTCATCATGGCAAGAGGTTCTCGGAAGGGATGGCAAAGAATGCTGGGTGTATTTGCCAAGACTATATATTCCTGGCAGAGCCACATAAGGTATCTGGGTCATCTCAACTGCCCAACTAAAGCAAGTAAGCACATATATTGGAATGTAACAATATAAGAAGATATGGAATCAAATGATCAGTGACAAAAGTAAAACATCAATTCGTAATGCACAGATGAAGGCAATGGTAAATCATTCTTGTATTTTTTATCAAGAAATAGAATAGAAAATATAAAGTCATTGGTCATATAGTGTTTGATAACGGGCCCTCATATTGGAAGACACATTCTACTGAGGAAGAGTACTAATGAGATTTGTGATGTGGCTAAATTAAAGCCTTCCAGATGTTTAGATGTTTACATTGCCATCCAGGAAAAGAAAATCCAAAGCTGCAAAGACAGAATTACCATGGGAACATAAAAGTGAGAAGTATGAACATATGAAAGCTCAGTGCAGTGAAAGATGAAATGAATGGATTATATATTGAACAACATAGAAATTGGAACTGGAGATTATTTACTGTTTAGGACACAGAAAGAATGATGTTACTTTCATTGTTAGTAAGAATATAATAAGATTATAATACAATCATTAGCAGTCTTCAATCAAATTGAGGCTTAGCTACATGGATATCACCATACAATCTGCACAGAAATCAGATTGATTATACTGATTGTCATCAGTATAAAGAGGTGGTAGAAATCAGTTATTACAGCAAATGTGTCCAGAGTTGAATTATAGAACACTTTACAAGGCCATATCAGTTTGTGAAACAATGTTCATTATTTTGGTTGAAAGTGAACTTCTTTTTTAAAAAAGATCTAATAAGTACATTCTTTCTTAATATATATCAATCAGGATTTATAGGATTCAAAACTAAATCTGCTTAGGGTATCTCCCACTTTTCTTTAGCTTCCATGTTAAGATCTAATCATTGTTTTGCAAATAGCAGAAACTTTTTATTGTTTCAACTGGAATTTGTGGAATGATTATCTTGAATTGGTAAAGGGGCATGCATATTATGATGCTGTGAAATGTCACCAAAGATAGGTAAAACAAAGATCAAACTGTGATCCACTGGACAAGTAAATGGCAATGCACTCCAATGTTTGACCAAGAAAACAAAATGAATGTTCACAATGAGAAGAATGTCAACATAGTAGTATAAGATAATTCCCAAGATCATAATATATCCACTGAGTAAGAGAGCAAACCACAACAATATGTATCAATGGTGCCATTAATATAAATGGATTAAAAACAAAAGTGCTCCCAGTTACAAAAGGAAAGACAAGTACAACAAAAATATGTATGTTACTTATGCATGAAATGTCCAAAACAAGACTTACTTGATATTCTCAGAATAGAAATACCAGTACTGACCTTCTGAGACTCAACAAAATAAAATTGAAACTGATCATGTCACATTAAAATTTTTATTGCAGGTAAGAAAATAGAAAACTAAATGAAGTAACTTTCTCTTTCTTTCTTTCTTTCTTTCTTTCTTTCTTTCTTTCTTTCTTTCTTTCTTTCTTTCTTTCTTTCT
>JAKJMR010000251.1:235876-256023 GCA_024449315.1 Daboia siamensis | reverse complement strand
TCTTTCTTTCTTTCTTTCTTTCTTTCTTTCTTTCTTTCTTTCTTTCTCTCCAAATGCAAATTATCAGTAGGAAGTCCCCACATATACACAAGCATATTCTTGAGAAAGAATGGGATCAAAACACAAGTTTTATTTAAAGTACAAATGTTGTTGGGAAAATATGTATTTCTTCATCTGTAGGTGAATATTTATTTCTTCCTGAAAAGAAAATCATGTTGTGTAAAACTATGTTTTATTTTTTACACAGTAGCTTGCTTTTTCAAGTGATTAAACTGATTTCTAATATTCTTTTTGGCTCACCGGCTGCCATTGGCCTTTTAACTTGCTGTGTAGAGTTTCTAGGTCTGCATTTTGTAACATAAATGTCAATATAGTAGTCAAAGAATATTGCATTGACCAAAAGAGAGAATTATTACAAACAAAATACATGAACTGAATCCAGCTAATAGTATTATAAGTACCACACATTTATCAGTAGGTCATTGCACACAGAGTGTTTTCAGGAATATTCCATGCATCTGCAACCTAGCCAATTTTGAAATCATGATTTTATTCAAAGGCATTTTAGATCTCTACTTCTGGTTGTAGTTCTTATAAAACCTGGAGTAATGTTGGCATATATTGAAAAGGAAATGCACCAAAATATTATTTAAAATATAATGTTAAACAGATTATGAAATAAAATTGTTAACTATTATTGAACTTCTAATCTTTTAGTAGCTTATTCCCAGCAATATCAATATTCTTCTTTATTCCTAAATTGATTTTAAATTTTTAAACGTGATTTCCCCATCAAATCTACTGAATAGTATCCCATAATTTATTATATTTATCTATAGGTAAATGTATAAGCAAATTTGTGCAGTCTATATAATAATCATAAATGTGTACATCTTTACTTAAAATCATAAGTAGCTTTCAATTATTTACAAAATGTATTGCTACATCCAATATTGTTTTTTTAATGATCTAACAATAAAAGTAACTGCTAGGAGTTAATATTGAGTTGATTGCACATAATCAATAAAAATAATACAGATAGTCCTCAATTTACAACCATTGTAGTGACAACCATTTTAGGACAAAATTCACTTAACTACTGCCTTGCCTAGCATCAGAAATATTGGGATCAATTGTGGTCAAAGTCAAGGACTACCTGTATTAAAATTGTATGGTATATTGCAAAATTGTATGGTGTAATATAATGGTATTTTTGGTGAATATCTCCTTGGTCATGGATGTAATATTATGCAGCTGTTTATTTCTCATAAATCATTTTACCACAATTTCATACTTCAATTCATAATGAAGAGATGATTCATGAAGGTCTATATTAAGCTTAAAATGGTTTACTAAAGACTTTATTAGTCACTCTTGGTAACAGGATTGAAGGGAAATGGAAAGGATTTCTAAAGCAGATAATGATAATTTGCTAGATAGAGTTATAGAAAAAGAGATGTGTTCTCAGGAGCTTAAAATGCTTGACAATTTAAATTGCCACACAGTCTTATGAAAGCTTTGTGTAAACCAGAAGAAATAAAGAATTAATGATGTTTGTGATTAGCTAAATCACATACTCTTGTAACACAATGGCATGGCAGAATTACATTTAGTATATTATCTGCTAAACTTAATGTTACTTTCAAAAATTATTAAGCAATGAAATGAAAATTATAACATTGCCACACATGCATATCTTGATCCTCATAATTAAAAAGTTGGTGCAAGAATATTATGTTCTGATCATGAAAATTTCAGTAGCAGTCCCTTTGACAGAAATTTCATATGTAAATTTTGTTTTATTAAATTGAGTTAGTATTGATAGAACAAAAATGCAGAGCTTGATATCATAACAAATGTATTACTCTTTGGTTCAATTCAGTCAGATTCCAATGGTTAGATTTTAATTTCCAGGAAGGAGTGCACCATCCCAGTTGGGAGAGGGACTCAAATGAGGAGTCAACTTGGATTTGCTACATTAACAAAAGAGAGCTAAGTCTCTACCCCCCCCTCCCCATCTTAGAGCATTATCTGGTTGTTCTCAGGTGAAAGCTGAAAGTCTGGGGAGATTCCTGCAGAGTAGGCAGAGAACAATAAAAATGTGAACTACACATAATAGTCTGATTGTTCACGCCTGAGATTCTAAAATGACCAAGGATTGAAAGCATACATTGCAGGATAAGTAGATACAGTTACTAATCCACTTTCTCCTGCCTCAGAAACTAAAATGAAATCTCCTAAAATATGGCTATTCAATGCTCTGTCTATGGCTTTCATATTATTTCAACTGTAAATTAAGTTCTGCATCAATGACTTTCTCCTAAACATGTTTAGCAAACTCATCAAAGTGATTTACCAAGGGAAATCCACTTCCCAGATGTTTTTTCCCCAAAATCAGATCTATTGGATGTCATCTGAAAAATGCAACATGGGAGACACAACATACTGCTATAAAGTCAGCATGACAAAGGAGGCTAATTCAAAGAAGCTCGGAATCTATATAATTCTCTTCACTTAAGGAAAGTGGTAATAGAATTTGTTTCCATAAAGCATTTTGTACTACTTCACAATTTCTCCTGATCTTCTACCTGCTAATTGTCAGTGCCAGAAGAGACTTCTCTGCTCAGTGATTTTGCAACAGTGGTTTTCTTTTCTTTTTTAAGTCCATTTCAATAAGAAAACTGAATAGAAATATACAAAAAGCAGGAGGAAAGATTAAAAAAACATGTTTCTGAAAATAAAAAGATTTCATTGCAACATGTAATCAGCAGTATTTGTGGTATTTATTTCTCCTCATATTTTGTGATATTGCCTATATATAACTAAAAAAAATATTTTCAATAAATGGCTGACAATCCTATTGCCTAAGATGTTACAATCTCTCCATTTTTTGCAAATAAGTGTTAATTATATTTGATTAATTCTAAGTAAAAGATTATTGCCATCATTGCAGTAAACCCACTTCATTTTTTGATTAATGAATGTGTATGCATATAATCTGTATATCCTGGCTTTAAAAAATTATAGCCAGGTAGCCCTCACTTGCCTTTTCATGTATATTACATCAATATTTTCCCAAAATATTAATAATTTGTTTGGACCAATTGAATACAGCCTATAAAGTGATAACAAATTATCTCATCTTATTAGTAAAATAAAAAATCCCAAAGTGAGAACAAGCTTAAAACCTATACAAACTGTTGTATACATCTTCTGCTGTCACATAAGCAGTGTACCTGTCTTCAGCTTCTGAAATACTGCTTTAGTGTTTGATTCATTTCAACTTTATCTTCTGTCATAAATTTATAAGGTAATAAGGAAGATATAAAAATTATTTCACTAATAAAGAATATACCAATGTCCAAATATTCTAATATTTAGAAGTCACAAAATCTAGAAGAATACTGACTACACTAAAATAAAGCAAACCATAAATTAAGAAAAAGCTAAGAATACATTAGCTATCAATCATATTTTAATTAGAATTATCACATACGTTAGCTACAAACATATACTACAGGCATTTCTGTCAAAGTACAAACAGACAATAGAATCAGCCTGCACGTTATATTAAAGCATTAAATCACTAGCAAGGCTTTTGAATATCTGTGGTTCTCTCTATTTTTTTAAAAAAATATTCACATGCCAGATATAATTTATTTGCAATAGAAGCTGAATATAGCTGGAAAAAATAATTTTGGTTTTATACCTTTATGATTCTTTTTTATTCATGCAGATTGGTTTGCAATTCTCATCAGTGATCTTGAAACCCTAAGTTTGCAAGCTTTTCAGTCAGATAAAAAAGTTGAAGACTTTAAGTAAAAACATATGAATCTAAATTGTACTGTGAGTTCACAAGATTAAAAAAACAAAAAAAGTATTTGTTGAGAAAGACATTTCTCAAAACTTTGCTTTGATTCAGCATGAAATTCAAACATAGTTTGAAGCAATGCTGGATTATTATTTATAATTTGTTTTGAGTTCTAATGTTGATATCAGACAGAGGCAATGCAACATAGTGCTTAAACAAACATATTGGTTATATAAACACAAAATCAGCCATAAAGGCTCAGATGCCTTTATACTAATGCTCAAATTATGAGGAACAAACAGGGCAAACTTAAAGTTCTAATACATGAGGACAGGTATGATGTTGTTGCCATTACTGAAATTTTGGGGGATGAAACTCCTGACTGGAATGTACTGCTCAAAGGATATAAATTATTCAAAAGAAACAGACCTAGCAAAAGAGCATTTTAATTGCATTATATGTAGAATAACAAATCACTACACGTCTACAGAAATGAATAAAACTAAGGATGAAAGCCTTCTTAAATGGGTTACTATAAAAGGGAAAAAAGAATAACATTGTCATAGGTCTATACTGCAGACTACCCAGCCAAGCGGAGTAAAATAGATGAACTTTTGCTAGTCAGTTAGCTAAGATGGGATAGAATCAAGATCACATGAAATGTTAGCCTTGGTAAGACCACACTTGGAATGCCACATTCAGTTTTGGTTGCCACAATATAAAAAAGATGTTGAGACTCTAGAAAGAGTGCTGAGAAGAACAACAAAGATGATTGGTGGACTGGAGACTAAAGCATATGAAGAATGGTTGCAGTAATTGGGTATGTCCAGTTTAGTGAAAAGAAGGCCTAGGAGTGACTTGCTTCCAGAAGTTGTGGGTGCTCCAAAACTGGAGGTTTTTAAGAAGAGATTGGAAAATGATTTCACTGAAATGGTATAGGATTTCTTCCCTGAACAGGATGTTGGACTAGGACACAGGTCTGCAACCCGCGGCTCTGGAGCCGCATGCGGCTCTTTCAGCCATCTCCTGTGGCTCCCAGTCCTCTGCCGTGCAGTAAAAAAAAAAAAGTGGGACTAAAAAAGTTCAACCAATCAATTCAAATATGCAAGGTAGGTGCATATCTCACCTTGGCTCCACTCTTCAGTCAAACCCTGTTCTGCGCATGCACGCATGTATGCGCATGTGCACACATTTTTTTGCGGCTCCCAGTTTTTCTTTTTGTGAGGGAACCGGTTCCGAGTGGCTCTTTCACTGTTTCAGGTTGCTGACCCCTGGACTAGGAGATCTCCAAGATCACTTCTGTTTCCTTTTTAAAAGGAAAAAAAATCTTCATATAAGTATTATGTTATTGTGTATATGCAATCTCATATATTGTATCAACAGAGGGATAGTTTCAAGATCACGTGAAGTGATAGTACCGCTTTGTATTACATTGGTGAGACCACATTTGGAATACTGCATCCTGTTCTGGTCACTGAGATAAAAAAAAGAAAGAAAGAGTGCAGAGAAGAGCAACAAAAATTATAAGGTGTCTGGAAGCTAAACCATACAATGAAGAATTGAGAGAACTATTTGTGTCTAGTCTAGTAAAGAGAAGGACTAAAGGTGTTATGGGAGCAGTTACCAGGACCAGATGGATTATACCCCAAGGTTCTCAAGGAACTGGTAGATATGATCTCAGAACCACTGAACTATATTTTTTAACATCCTGGAGAACTGGGGAACTACCAGAGGAATGGAAAAGAGCTGATGGAGTTCCCATCTTCAAAAAAAAAATGGATCCAGGAAATTACAGATCTATCAGCCTGACCTCAACACCTGGGAAGATTCTAGAAAAGATAATCAAACAACGAATCAGCAAACACCTAGAGGCAAACAAATCATTACTAAAAGCCAATATAGGTTTGTCAAAAACAGACCATGTCAGACAAATCTTATTGCATTCTTTGACCAAGTGACAAAATTAGTGGACCAGTGGAATGCTGTTTATATAATTTACTTGGACTTCAGTAAGGCATTTGATAAAGTAGATCACAACCTACTACTTGATAAGATAGAAAAATGTGGGTTAGACAGCATCACCACCAGATGGATTTGTAGCTGGCTGACCGGCTGTACCCAGCATGTGGTCTTCAATGGAACTGCATCTTCATGGAGGGAAGTGTGTAGTGGGGTGTCCCAGGGCTCTGTTCTAGGCCCAGTGCACTTCAACATCTTCATCAACGATTTGGACAAAGGGATAGAGGGGGAACTCATCAAATTTCCAGATGTCACCAAGGTGGCAGGAATAGCCAACACTCCAGAAGACAGGCTTAAGATACAGGAGGATCTGGACAGACTTGAACACTGAGCGCTATCAATGAAAATAAAATTCAATGGTGAAAAAAGTAAGGTTCTACACTTAGGCAAGAAAAAACAAATGCACAGGTACAGTATAGGTCAGGGGTCGGCAACCTGAAACAGTGAAAGAGCCACTAGGAACCGGTTCCCTCACAAAAGAAAAAACTCAGAGCTGCAAAGAAGGACGTGCATGCGTGCGCATGCGCACACATGCGCAAAACAACACGCTTGACAGAACAGTGGAGCCTAAGGGGAGACATGCAGCCGCCCTGCTCCCTCCGAGATCGGCGTTTCTCAGCCCGCGCTGATCTCGTGTTCCTTACAGTCTCCCTCTCTTTGTTTTAGTTTGCTTTCTGCATTTGGGACGAAGACTCGAGATTCGGTGTTTGTCCACGCCCACTGATAAGTGCGTGCGGAGAAATGCCCATTCCCTCTGCTGAGCCATCCCAGGTACTTCCCTGAAGCACCTCCATATCTCGCAAGGGCGCACAGGAAATCTGCGTTAACTCCACGTGCACCCATTCCCTCTGCTGAGTCGTCCCAGTTGCTTGTGTTGCAGAAGGCAAGTATTTGGGATGAAGACTCAAGATTCGGCGTTTTTCAGCCCACGCTGATCTCACCCTCCTTACAGTCTCCCTCTCTTTGTTTCAGCTTGTTTTCTGCATTTGGGATGAAGACTCGAGTCCCTCCCCACCCCACTCTTTCGCAGCAGAAAGAGGAAGGCACAGCATACAGAAAAATGGCCCACTCACCTTTCCAGCAGTCCTCCAGTGTCTTCCTCCGCTGCCACCATGTGGAGTCCAAAGAAGAAAGGAGGTTTGTGAGCAGTCTCACAAACCAAAGAAGTTCAACCAATCAATTCTAACTTTGCTAGTTTTTTTTCATGAGAAGTTTGAATTGATTGGTTGAACATTTTTAGTCCCACTTTTTTTTGGGGGGGGGACTGCACATGCCGGAGGACTGGGAGCCACAGGAGACGGCTGAAAGACCCGCATGCAGTTCCGGAGCCGTGGGTTGCCGACCTGTGGTATAGGTGGTACCTTGCTCAATAGTAATTACTGTGAGAGGGATCTTGGAGTCCTAATGGACAATCACTTCAATATGAGCCAGCAGTGTGCTGCAGCTGCCAAAAAAGCCAACACAGTGCTAGGCTGCATTAACAGAGGGATAGAATCAAGATCACGTGAAGTGTTAATACCACTTTACAATGCTTTAGTAAGGCCACACCTGGAATACTGCATCCAGTTTTGGTAACCATGATGTAAAAAAGATGTTGAGACTCTAGAAAGAGTACAGAGAAGAGCCACAAAGACTGGAGGCTAAAACATACAAAAAACAGTTGCTGGAATTGGGAATGTCTAGTTTAATGGAGAGAAGGATTAGGGATGACATGATAGCAGTGTTCCAATATCTCAGGGGCTGCCACAAAGAAAAGGGAGTAAAGCTATTCTCCAAAGCACCTGTAGGCAGGACAAGAAGCAACAGATGGAAACTAACGAAAGAGAGAAACAACCTAGAACTAAGGAAAAATTTCCTGACAGTGAGAACAATTAATAAAAGATTAAATAGATGTAACAATTAATTAACAACTAATCAATAATCAGGCTTACCTCTGGAAATTGTGGGTGCCTCATCACTAGAGGCTTTCAAGAAGAGAGTCAATAGTCATTTGTCCAGAATGGTAGGGTCTCCTCTCAAGTAGAGATTGGACCAGAAGAACTCCAAGGTCACATTCACCTATTATTCTATGTTCTAAAATGTTGGACTAGCACCAGAGAGACCCAATATACAATCAATTATAAAAGCTATCTTGGTGATTTTGAAACAATTGTTTTCTCCTGCTGCAATAAACCTCTTAAGAATTGTACTGAAAAAAATAGGAGAGAGTATTATAAATATGTCTTAAACTTGAATGGGATGCAGGAAATAATTTTTTAAAAATGCTGTTTCATATAGTTTCATTACTGTTACCCATTACTGTTGTATCTTTGCATCCTAGCTTTTGCTATTTCCATCTTCTAGTAAACAAGTTTCCCCAGTACATGGTCAACTGCTTCCATCATTAATCTGTAAGTTTCAACAATCCGCTCTACTATTCTGGTAAAACACCAGATCTATTTATTTTCATATCCATACATCTTGCTGCATCATATTGTCTGTCTTATGCTGAAAATCATTTGAGTTGTCATACAAGAATACAGGATGGTCTTCATATAAAAAATACACATATTCTTTAACTAGCATTGTTCATAAAGTTCATGTACAGAAATGACAAAAGGATCTTTCTCTTAGTCAGAGTTTAATCTCTTGCTAAATATTCCATGCTTTGTTTCCTTTATATATAAATAATTTTATGTCCTGCTCTTTTTAGAAAACTGAAAAAAATATAGAGTGATTTTTTTTTTTTTTGGCTCAGAATGGACTGGATTCAAGATATATTAATTTTCAATACCTGGTTTCAGTCCAACACTTTCATTACAACACCACACTGATTCTTTTATGACTGAAGAGGTTTTAATACTGTTTAAGAAGCTCTCTTTTATGCTGGCATTTGATATTCATCTGTTGTACCCTATCCTATTTATAGCTCCAGCCTGAACAAAGGCACTATTAAATTCTTTCACTGAATACTTTGAAAATAAATACAATGGCTAGGCTGCTAAACCATATCACAAACTGTTTAGGGCTTTTTTTAGTGAATTGTGGGGATGCAGCCACTGTAATTTGTAAATCAAAATTCATGACTCCTTTTATTGGTTGTTTCAGACAATTGTGGATATACGATAGGGCATTATTAATTAACCACAAAATAACTGATGAGAATTTTTTCTTTGCTTTTGTAATATTTGGATACAAGATACCTAAATTCATATTTCTTTTAATACATTTGAATTGCCTCTAATCCTGTGCCTATCTTCAGTGGAAACAATTTTTTTAGTACTGTATTTTGATTCTATTGCATCTGTTTATTTGCTAAATATTTCAACAATGATCACACTTAAAATCTCAACAAAGACAGTTGACAGCATAGAACTTTTTTTTTTTAACCATATTTCTTCTTATTCTTTTCTTTGTTCAGATCTTGAATAGCTCAGGGAGAATAATAAGCATCTGGTGGTTTGGAATAATGTTTTGTTTTTTTGAAATTTAGGCAATTATTTTTGGATGTTCCAGAAATTATACTACCACTAACAACAGCAATGATACATATAATAATAGAAATGTAATTTTTATTTCTTACTCTTTGTTTACTAGAAATGAACCATCCTTTTCTCTTTCAGCACATACGATTGTAGAAAGCATTATATTGGGATATATTAATGTGAATGGGAAGCACATGGAGATAAATAGGGCCATTCTGAATATCCTGTCAGAAGCCATTTAGCCACAACAGTGGAACCCACATGAAATATATTCTTATTTTAACTTTGTAAGGCACCCAGAATCACCCTGCGGTGAGACGGATGGCAAATAAATTTAATAAATAATGATAATAATTGTATTCTTATATTTAACCATTCAACCAAATAGTAATGTACAAATGTATATTTACAATATATACAATATAGACTGTACAATTGTACAATTTTTGCTTCGTATATTTACCTAACCATACTCTTAAAATATTTCCATCCTATAGGAGAAAGAGTAGCTGTTACCCACAACACATCAAACATAAAAATTAACTGCTGATTATGAGCACACTGTTTAGATTTGCATTTGTCCATATATTAAATTCAAGCATTCAAAGGCATAAACAAGATTATTTTTTGTGGATTTCAAAATTTTTGGTTGAAAATTTGCACATTTTTGTACACATTTTTATAGAACATGCAATTTTTTCCAAATAGTTTTCATTTATATGGAAACAGTAATTCGGGTTTTATAAACATATTTATGTGATTTTCTAGAGAAGAGTGAGCTGGATCAGCAAAGAGAGGAGCTGGTGTTTTAAAACCTATGCAAGAAAATAGCCTATTTTCATGTAACTGCGATAGGTAAATTTGAACAGCTGAAGTTAGTACTAATCTTTAGCCATGATAATGTGACATTTAAATATTCCCATGTAGAGATACATGATTTTCCAAATTATATAGGCAGCTAAATCTTTTTTAAAAAAGTTTTAGAGCAGGGGTGTCAAACTCGCAACATCACGTGACATATTACGATGTATTGTGACATTTTTGCCATTGCCAGCGATGGGTGGGTGTGGTTTTGCTATGATGCATACGGAACACAGGCTGGCAGATTGACGCCCCTGTTTTAGAGCAGGGCTTTTTAACTAGTGGTACGGGAACCACCTGTGATACATTGCCATCTGGCAGGAGGTACATGACCATCCTAGAAAAGTGGTAGCGGGGAAGGGAATGAGCTGAACCGGTGGCAGCACCGCACAAGCCTGAGCGAGAGATGGCTGGAGCTGCAGGGCTGTCAGGGCTTAGTGAAAGCGCCATGATCAGTGCTTCTTCAGGGTTGTCAGGGCTCAGTGGAAGTGCCAGGATAAGTGCCAGGCTCCAGCTGGAGCTTGGCGCTGATCCTGATGCTTCTGCTGAGCCCAGAATAAGCGCCGATCAGCTGGAACATTGCAGCATTTCTAGGGTCTTGTGATTTACATTCAGATGCTTGGCAACTGATTCATATTTATGGTGGTCACAGTGTCCCAGGGTCATGTAAAGTGACCAAAACCTGCTGCAACCAACCAGCAGATGGGGGGAATAAAAACCAAGCACATCCCACCCCACCCCCACTGCCAATCCTCAACAGAAATGCTCACAAAAATGAAAACCTTGGACAGGAGCAAGAGCACTGCCGGGCAGGCAGGCAGGTGTCTTGCTCGGCTGTGGCTTGGGGGGCACTTTTTTCCGTGTTATTGTAACTTCAAACAGTCACTAAGCGAACTGTTGTAAGTCAAGGACTACCTGTACTTCATCACTTTTTTTTGTCACCTTGTTTTGTCCTGACCGCTTCAGTTTTGAATCACCAGCCAGTGGTACAATAGAGTGCCTGTTGAGGAACATACAATTGGGGTACTGGCTGTACAGGTTGTGGAAATGGGACTTGGCCTGCAGAAGGCGCTGGTTGTGCAGGCTGTGCCATCCGGATGTGGCCAGCAGGGGGCACCAGTGGTGCCTGTGCCAGGACCTGCGGTAGTTGCATTGAAGCTGCTACAGGTACTGGTGCTGGGGGTGGCTGTACTTGACCTGCAATGCCACCCTGGCCAGCAAAAGGTGCTGGCGCTTGAGCTGCTACATTAAGTTGGCCTGCAGTCAGCACTGGCCTTTGTATATGAGGAGGCTGCATTTGGGGTGAAAGCTGCTGTGCTTCATGTGAGACAGGAACTTTAATAGTAGCAGTACTAATAGGCATTCTAGCTGAAGCTCCCAATGAATGAGGAGGTGTGGCAGCTTGGAATGATGCCTGGTGAAGGGACATCTATGAAAATGCATTCTGCATTCTTTGAAATGCATCTTGTAAAACAGATTCACCAGCAGATGGTGCTATAACATTGGATTCAGGCACCATTGTATCCTCACGAGTCATTTGACACAGCAGGCAGTCAGGCTCTCATTCATCTGACACAAGATTCCACTGTGGGTATGCGTCTGTCTTTGAGGAAGAAGGCAAAATGATGATCCCTTGTGGGTGTGGCTTTGCTTGTGAAGAGGGAGGCAAAATGGCCGATTCTGAAAACTGAATGCCAGCAGAGGCTCTCCCATGCTTTTTATACCATGCTGCACACAACTTTGTGTTTTGCAGCTCCTGCTCAAAAACTTCAATTAGTTCATAATAACTTTGCAAAGCCTTCTCCTGCACAGTTCTCTCAGGGCTTGGAGGATAATACCTCACTTCCTTCCCTAGTGAAGCCTTAGCTCTAGCACCAAACCTCTCATAATCAGCCTGATCCCCATGAGCAGAGGTTACAACTGGGGCATCAGTTTGAGAGTCTGTAAAAACAGAAAATGGTGAAACTGACCTTGGCTCAGAGGCTGCTTCTCCAAGACGTGTAGCTGATGCCAACGGAGTCTGTAAATGTGAAGGGAGATCTCTCTGTGAAAAGGCTGCCTCCTCCTCAGCAGAGAGACAACCGGCCTTCTTTCTCCTTTTCCTCGGCATATTTGCAGCAATTAATCAGTGCCGGACTAACTGCCTGGCTAATTGCCTATCAATAAATCTTGAAAATAAAAATAAACCATCCTGTGCTACCAAATGTCATGGAACAATTAACAGTCCGACCAGAGGAGGATGGACCATGGTTCATTTGCATGGTCAATATCAAAGAAAAGAAATCCAAGGCATATTCTATAGTAAAACTTTTAATGAGAAAACAAAAGACCTAAACTGACTACATTCTCTCATCAGGCAGAAGAACAAAGTAAGGTAGTAACTGTGAGAAACTTTTTTAAGACATGCACACAAAACAGTTTAAAACCAAAACATAGCTGGACACAGCTGGATTCACTATGGTTACATGAAAAGATAATAACACAGGTGCAGAGCAGAAAAAGATGTACAATTAGAAATGAGCGAAGCTGGCAAAACTAAAAAAACACACAGTGACATGGTGGTACTCAGATGTTGCCATATCCTAAAAGTGGTACAATGGGTGAAAAGGTTGAAAAGCCCTGAAGTAGAGGATAGGGAGAGTAGTAGAATTTTGGTGCAATCTGCAATAAAAAAAAATTGTCATAAGTTTGGAAAATGTACAAGTAGTGGCCAAATTTGTGTAAACATTTTGGAAAAAGTGTACATTTCAGGTTTGGTGGCTAATAACACCACTTTTTTTTTGGAGTAGTACTATAAAATTATATATCAATGGAAAGATAATTTAATCAAGAATGTAATGCAGTAACTTTTATCAAGGATTTGCTATTAAAATAGCTGTTATAAAGAAGAAAAGTTAAACATGTAGGAAAAAAACGTGATATACAAAAATTATTGCCATAGAAAAAATTTTATTTATTTATTTATTTATTTTATTACATTTATATACCGCCCTTTCCTGAAGGACTCAGGGTGGTTTACAGGGTAATTAAAAAACACAGATATAAAAGTTAAAAACAAATTAAAAAAAATTATATTAATCCCTGCATTAATAAAAAAAACCCAGTTCAAATTAAGATTAAACTAAATTAAAATTAAAAATTCTCAGCCTGGGCCAAAGAGCTCGAAGAGCCAGGTCTTCAGGTCCCGACGAAATGAATGGAGGTCGGGGGCAGTCCTCAACTCCACCGGCAGCTGGTTCCAAAGGGCAGGTGCAGAGAAGGCCCTATCCCTGGGTGTCATCCGCCGGCAATCTCTCACAGGCGGCATAATTTTTTAGATATACAAAAATTATCACCATATCAGTTAATACTTAGTTGGGTAACCTTTAGCATGAATTACAGCCTTACAACGTCTTCCCATGGAGTGAACCAAGTCCTTTAGTTCTGCAGCTGTTATAATGTGAAACCAAGATTGAATGATTGCTTCTATTAACTGTGTTTTATTGCTGGGTTGCTTCTGACTAACAAGTTTCTTTAGTCGACTCCATAGATTTTCAATTGGGTTAAGGTCTGGGCTATTCCCAGGCCATTCCAGCACTGGAATATGATTATCTTGAAACCACTTTTTGCACACAGCAGCAACATGACATAAAGCTGAATCCTGTTGAAATATAAGTGCTTCATTGTCTTGGAAAAGATCATGTGTGGAAGGCTTCAGTTTGGGCTCAAGTATTTCATTAATGTATTTTTGGCCATTTATATTCCTATTAATCACACTAATTCTGCCCATACCTTTTCATGTCATACAATCATAACACTGACTGGGTATTTCATGGTACATGTAATGCAATCAGGATTCAAATCTCTGATTCTTCTCCTTACATATTTTATGCCATCACTACCAAACAAGGAGATCTTGGTTTCATCATTCCAAATAACACTGTCCCATTGTTCCTCCGTCCAGGTAACATGGGTTTTAGCCCACTTTAGTCTTTTCAACCTTTGTTTGAGAGAAAAAAATAGCTTTTTTTATGGAATTCTAGATTTTAGGCCAAATTCCTGCAGTCTGCGCCGAACAATCCTTACACTCAACCTCACATTGCACTGTGCCATTTCATCTCGTATACACCCAGATGATTTTCTTCTGTCACATAGGCACAGTCTCTTAATTCTTTTATCATCACTTAGTGTTGTGCACCTTTTCCTGCCTTTACTGGTGTGGTTTTGTAGTGACTGAGTCTCCTTATACCTCTTCAAAAATTAGGTTCCTTATAAATACAGATTAGCACACATTTTGATCATAAGCTAAATCTTTTTTTATAGTCACAAGTTATTATACTTTTGAAGAAACAGCTAGTTCTATGTTGTATGGAAGTTTGATATAAACAGAGAAAAAATCGAGTTTATCTGTTATGGGTTGCTAATTCTGTCACTACTAAGTAAATTACAGGGTTTCCATTCCTTTTGCAAGAGCACAACTGTAACTCTAACCTGACAACAATCATAGGAACAGTCATACAGTTTCAGTGCACTGTTACATAGTTACTTAAGTACAGTGGGAGATGGATCTATATTACTCATTGCATTCCAGGTTTGGCGGTACTAGGTGTCATTATGACAGCTTTCATTATTATGAATTTTATTATAATCAAGCTAGACATTTACTCTAGTGCCCATATTCTCCATGGCTATTAAGTAGCAGCCTTGGTAGCACAGACTAACTCTTCTCACTGCCAGGAATTCGATCCTACTGGCTTAAGGTTAAGGTTGACTCAACCTTCTATCCTTCCAAAGTCAGTAAAATGAGGACCCAGTTTGTTGGAGGTAATATGCTGACTTTGTAAATAACTTAGAGAGTGCTGTAAAGCACTGTGAAGTGGTATATAAATCTGAGTTCTATTGCTATTCTAGTACTGCTAGTTATGAAACCAGAACTTTAATCACTTGCTGTCAACTTTACCATTCTTTTATAGAGTTGTACTGGATGGAGCTCTTTTGATATCACTTATTCCAATTTCACCTATATTCCTCTCCACAACTGCTCCTACAGTATAAGCTAGCTACATTAAACATTGATTTAGTTCTTCTTCATAAAAATGTCCCACCCATTTTCAAAAAACACCTAATTGAAAACCCAGGCTGGGAGACCAGTTTGTGAGGAGCATTAGAACTCCTCCTGCATCTTATTAGCATGTGATACATGCCAATTAGTCAATTTAACAGATTGTTGTATCAGTTGTTATAAGCATTCATCAACACTTGCCTAACTTTGCCCCACTACATATTAAAACAGTAATTTGTGGCATATTTTTTACAAGTAGGTGACTCTCTGAGAGAAATTAAACTGAACTAGAAAAAAAAAAATCTAGTCCCTAGCATAACAATAAGTGAATGAGAAAAATGTCGCAGAACAATTAACAGTCTGACCAGAGGTGGACGGACCGTGGTTCATTTGCATGGTCAATATCAAAGAAAAGAAATCCAAAACATGTTCTATAGTAAAATTTGTTTAATGAGAAAACAAAAGACCTAGACTGACTACATTCTCTCATCAGGCAGAAGAACAAAGTAAAGTAGTAACTGTGGGAAACTTTTTCTAGGCCTGCGCACAAAACTGTTTAAAACCAAAACATGGCTGGACATAGCTGTAGTCACTATGGTTACATGATAAGATAATAACACAGATGCAGAGCAGAAAGAGATGTACACTTAGGAATGAGCGAAGCTGGCAAAACTAAAAAAAACACGCAGTGACATCCCCTTCTTTTGTCAGCGAAGCAGAAAATCAGATAAGGCACATCTTCTTGCGCAGATACTCGTGTTGGGCTGTAGGAAGTGGTTTGTTTAGCATATCAGCAATTTGGTCATGTGTAGGCACATATTGCAATTTGACAAAACCTTGTTTAACTGCTTGTCTTATGTTTTGGTAACGGATGTCAATGTGTCTAGACTGGAACCTATAAAACGATTTTCAGAGATATAAACAACAGATTCATTGTCCTCCATCACAGTGATCAGTTCAATCGGAGGTGTCCAGATATCTGTGACTAAGGCATCAAACCACGTTAGAGAATTACATGCATCTGAAACACAAGCATACTCAGCTTCTGTAGAAGAACAAGAAACAAAATTCTGTTTACGCACATACCAGTAAACAGGACATCCATTTAGAAACATCATATAACCTGAAGTGCTTTTACGTGATTTCTGATCACTTGCCCAATCTGAATCTGCATAACAACATAACTCTGCATAGTCAGTATGTGTGGGTTCTAAAAACAACTTCATGTCTTTGGTGTGTTTTAGATATCTCAATAATTTCTTAATACATGTCCAATGAAACTGTTTTGCCTTGCCTACATGTCGTGATAGGAGATTAACACTAAGTGCAATGTCAGGTCTAGTCCAACTACTAATATATAGCAGCGACCCAATGACTGAGCGATAAAGTGTTTGATCCTCGAACTCAGGACTCGGTTCATGTGTCAACTTGTGAAAATCAGTTTGCATGGGTATACTCACAGGTTTAGCATCCTTCATGTTGCAGTGATGCAATAGTTGTTCAATCTTATCTTCCTGTGTAAGACTGAACCCCTTCTGAGTTTTGGTAACTTGAACACCTAAATAAGTGTTAATATGTCCTAAAGACCTCAGTGTGAAAAACTGTTGTAAAGCGTTAGCAAAACATTCACTCACCTGCTTATTTGGCCCAATATAAACAATATCATCAACATAAACAAGAATTATCTCATGCCTATTATCAGATCTTTTTGTAAACACGCATTCATCTGTTTCGGACTTAATAAAGCCCATTGAATTTAGTTTGTCAGAAAGACATAAGTACCACATTAAACCAGACTGTTTCAGACCATAAAGACTTTTGTGTAGAAACCAAGTATCCCCTTCTTGCTGTCGGAAACCTGGAGGACCTTTGGGTTGAGAAGAACTCGTGGAAGGAACATTCGCCTGTGCATCTTGACCATCAGGCTGCATGGCATCAGCAGCATCATCTCTATGAAAATAAACTCCAGGATCGTTAGAATGAATCCTGGACCAGTCAGCATCTTCCTCAAAAATAGCAGATTGTGAAATGACTACGACGTGATGAGAGTCCATGTGTTTGCTCCATTTTGAATTATCATCAATGCCCATAAATCTCATCCTTTTTGCTGCAGGACCCCCTTTCTTTCTTTGGGCTAAAGGAATATTGACCATAGCATAGGAACCAAAAATATGGAGATGTGAGAGGTCAGGCTTGTATCCATATAACATGAAATAAGAGGTCTGATTTATCACACTACTCCAAATGCGGTTGATAATATGGTTAGCATATTTGATAGCTTCACACCAGTATGGAAGACTGAGGTTAGCATCTTCAAGGAGGCAACGCATCATGGTTTGCATAACTCCATTTCTGCGTTCTGCCACTCCATTCTGAGCCAGAGTGTAAGGAGCTGAGGTCTGGTGTAGTATCCCACTCTTACGTATCCAGTCCTGGAAATGCTGAGACATGAATTCAGCACCACAATCACTCTGAATTCTGGCAATGCTGACTTCGAATTGGGTATAGACAAGATTGGCAAAGTCTTTAAAGATCTGAAAGATCTCAGATTTTTCTCTCATAGGAAATACATATCCATATCTAGAATAATTATCAACAATTGTCAAGAAATATCTTCTACCACCAATTGTTGGTGCAAAAGGACCCACTATGTCAGTGTGTACCAAATCAAAAATGCGTGTTGACAGGCGTGTAGCACATTTTGGAGTTGCTGCTGCTTTAGATTTGGCTTTCTTGCAGACAGCACAGTCCAAGAACACCTTACACCCCTTTAGATCCAAATCTCTTGCGAACTCTGGCATCTTCTTCAGAACAAAGACACTGGCATGACCCAATCTTCTATGCCACTTATGGATACACCCGGAATGCAAAGGTTTACCTGTTAGTGAATTCTCAACATTAGCATGTTTATTAGGAACCTCAGGCTTGCTGTAAGCAACCTGTGTCTTATTTGTCCTTTTATTGGCTTTAGGAGCCTTTGGAGTAGCAACAGGATCTCTCTCTGAGACATCTCTCACTGGGCCTGTGCTCTCCCTTTTTGGAACTGGTATACTTGCCTGCTCTTGTGGCTTAGACTTTGGTTTTAAGTAATAAACATCACCAATCAACATGGTTCGAGCAACAATATCTCCATCTTTAACTACATAACTTGCTTTTTCGAGATGGTATACCTGGAATTTTGATACCCTAGACAAGTGACTCTGACTAAGCAAACTACTATTAGCTGATGGTACGTAGTAAACATCGGGAATGAATGCACCGAGCTCTTCAATGTAGACAGTTCCTTTTCGCATGACCTGAACAGGATGATTTGAAAAAGAGTACAGTTCACGAAGTTCAGGTTCAGGCTCGTGCATCTCTGTGTAAAGCTCTTTTCTGTAGGTCACATGTAATGCTACTCCGCTGTCCAAAGTCCAAAGTAGGCATCTGTCATACTCTGGTTGAGGCTGTGGATCGTTGGTTACAACCAATGTGGCAAGTGGAGCTTGAGGATCACGCCTGGGACCACGATCACGACCTTGTCATCCGCGTCTACCTCTGCCTCCTCTGGAATCTGTTCCTCTGAGCTGGTATGTGACAGGCGCTGGAAACCGTTGGGGATAATCCCGGGTGGCATGTCCCACATGATTGCAGATGTAGCATCTTGGCATCCTTGGAACGTAGGCCCTTCCACGGAAAGAACGCCTTGCTGAAGCCTTTGATGCAAATGGTTCCCTTAAATGTGGCGCGGCTTGCATAAGTGCCTCTTCTTCAGTTAAAATTCTACAGACATGATCCACTGTGCATCGAGCAATAGGCACTTGATTAATCTTAGAAATAGCATCTTTCCATTCATAATTCAAAGAGTTAATGAAAATGCTGATCATTTGAAAGTCATCAATAGAATAGCCTTTTTCACCCAGTTCTTTTCTTATTCCTTTCATTTTAGTTAAGTGTTCTCCGATATGCTCACCAGGTTTTAATCTAGGACTATGGAACTCAGACAAAAGCAAACATGTAGACTCAATGGACATAGGCCGGTAACATGTTTCTAATTGAGCCCAAATTTGTTGGGCAGTTGCATCTTGTGAAAAAGTGAGCTGCAATTCAGTGTCCATGGACATCAGTAACATTGTGCATGCTCTATTATTCAAGTCCCTTATGTCAGGAGGCCATGGCTAGGCAGGAGGATTAAACACCATCACATGGGTACCTTCTCTACGAAGCAAAAGTCCAACTTCACTGACCCATGCCTTCATCTTTCTCCTTTTTCTCGGCATATTTGCAGCAATTAATCACAGCCTCCTCAGTGCCGGACTAACTGCCTGGCTAATTGCCTATCAATAAATCTTGAAAATAAAAATAAACCATCCTCTGCTACCAAATGTCGCGGAACAATTAACAGTCCGACCAGAGGTGGATGGAACATGGTTCATTTTTATGGTCAATATCAAAGAAAAGAAATCCAAAACATGTTCTATAGTAAAATTTGTTTAATGAGAAAACAAAAGACCAAGACTGACTACATTCTCTCATCAGGCAGAAGAACAAAGTAAAGTAGTAACTGTGGGAAACTTTTTCTAGGCCTGCGCACAAAACTGTTTAAAACCAAAACATGGCTGGACATAGCTGTAGTCACTATGGTTACATGATAAGATAATAACACAGGTGCAGAGCAGAAAGAGATGTACACTTAGGAATGAGCAAAGCTGGCAAAACTAAAAAAAAAAAAAACTCAGTGACAAAAAATACCATTTACCAGCCCCATTATTTGATAGAATAGAATAAACAATACAGGCAGAAACTTTTATGCCAAGAAATTTTTGTGCTCGCTTAAGGACTTGCAAATATTGTTCTGTATAACACATGAGGAAAAGTCCAAGCAAGCTATAACTTTATCTGTCTGTCTGTCTGTCTGTCTCTGTTATCTATCTATCTATCTATCTATCTATCTATCTATCTATCTATCTAT
>JAKJMR010000251.1:204408-227693 GCA_024449315.1 Daboia siamensis | reverse complement strand
AATAAATAAATAAATAAATAAATAAATAAATAAATAAATAAATAAATAAATAAAATAACATTTGCAAACTTTGCTGACAGGTTTCCCAGAAGGTAAATGAGAAAGCCAACAATAAAGGTCACAAGTTGCTGAGATAAGCCTTCTTCATGTGCACATACTCCTTGAGAACTTCACGCTTGGACTGTGCTGGCCACTCAGGCACTCTCTTTGCACCTGCCTTGCACAGCTTCCCACATTGCCAGCCAGTGTCCCTGACCCCAGACCATATACACACCATGCTTCTCAAGTCCTCCCTCAAATCCTTGGACTGCTTATGCACCCTCCCCAGTCAAACATCTCTTGTGCATTCCCCTTGCATCTTGTGCATTCTTTCCAAACCTCTGCATGTTTGCATACTCCCTGATTCTCCCTGGTGCTGCTGTGCAGCCCCTCCCTTCCTCCACTATCACCATTTATTTGCCTGGCCCAACTCACTGCTGGTTTCCCTTCTAACATTGATTGTTGGAAGCTGGAGGAAGTTGCTTCATCTAACTACTGTGGCATAGGTTAATAATGGCAACTGGAACAGCAAGGATTACCATCACTAAACAATGTAGTCACTGACAGAATTTCTGGTCCCAATTACCATAGTAAGTCAAGGAAAATCTGTAATATCTATGGTGGTACAATCAACCATGACCAGGTTTCAGGTCTTACAGCAGCCACAATGTTGGTGAAGAGAGGTAACCATGACTTAATGTGAGAATTTTATAGTCATAAGGAGTACTGCCTGAAAAGTTACTGATGCAACTACCTGGCATAAAATGTGGCTGTACTGAAAGACATAACTGCAGCTGCTGGGATTGTTTGGAACTATTAGAGAAGTCGCTAGAGTCTCTATCATCTGAAATTTGATATATCTAGGCTAGTCTTATGTATTTTTTGCTTTATTCTTCTGTCCCACCCACATGGTGATTGGACTGGGATGTTAGAAATACTGTAATAAATAAATACGTTGTTGTTAGCTGCAAAGTCGTGTCTGACCCATCGCGACCCTATGGACAATATTCCTCCAGGCCTTCCTGTCCTCTACCATCTTCTAGAGTCCATTTAAGCTCACGCCTGCTGCTTCAGTGACTCCATCCAGCCACCTCATTCTCTGTCGTCCCCTTCTTCTATTGCCCTCAATCTTTCCCAGCATTAGGCTCTTCTCCAGTGAGTCCTTCCTTCTCATTAGGTGGCCAAAGTATTTGAGTTTTAGCTTTAGGATCTGGCCTTCTAAAGAGCAGTCAGGGTTGATCTCCTCTAGGACTGACCGGTTTGATCACCTTGCATGTCCAAGAGACTCACAGGAGTCTTCTTGAGCACCATAGTTCAAAGGCCTCAATTCTTTGGCGCTTAGCCTTTTTTATGGTCCACCTTTCGCTGCCATACATTGCAACTGGGAAGACCATAGCCTTGACTATATGCACTTTTGTTGACAGGGTGATGTCTCTGCTTTTTAGTGTGCTATCTAGATTTGTCATGGCTTTCCTCCCAAGGAGCAAATGTCTTTTAATTTCTTGGCTACAGTCCCCATCTGCAGTGATCTTGGAGCCCAGGAAAATAAAATCTGTCACTACCTCCATTTCTTCCCCATCTATTTGCCAGGAATTGAGAGGGCCAGATGCCACAATCTTGGTTTTCTTAATGTTAAGTTTCAACCCAACTTTTGCACTCTCCTTCTTCACCCGCAACAAGAGGCTCTTTAGTTCTTCTTCACTTTCTGCCATTAGAGTGGTATCATCTGCAATTGGGTGACTTCAACCTACCATCCCTGGGAGGATCATCTGAGTTAGCTCGGGAGTTCATGGCTTCCATGACGGCCATGGACCTGACGCAAGTAATTGCTGGACCGACTCATGAGGGAGGCCACACCCTTGACCTGATTTTCTTATCTAGACAGTGGTTAGATGATCTTGGTGGGGGTTCTCCAATTGTTATACCCCTGTCATGGACCGATCTCCTGCGGCTGGTCTTCCGTTTTGCCACTCCCCACCATGGGTGTGTGGAACCAACTAAATGGTACCGCCCCAGATGCTTAATGGACCCTGAGAGGTTCCAGGCTGCGCTGGGGTCCCCACCTGCCTCCTTTGCTTACAACTCGGCAGATTCCCTAGTGGAAGCCTGGGAAAGGGCAGCCACTGGGGCTCTGGACCGAGTTGTACCCTTGCGGCCCCTGACCCGGTGCAGATCCCATCGAGCTCCATGGTTTTCCGTGCAGCTTCGGGAGATGAAGCGTCGGAGACGGGGCCTAGAGAGCTGTTGGAGATCCAGCCGATCCAAATCCGACCGATTGCGACTAAGAACCTATATTAGGTCTTATCTCGCTGCGATAAGGGAGGCGAGGTCTAATCACTTCGCCACCCTTATCGCGTCCGCAGATAATCGCCCGGCTGCCTTGTTCAGGGTGACTCGCTCCCTCCTTAATTAGGAGATGAGGGAGGAACCCTTGCAGGGTCGTGCCGAGGAGTTTAACCAGCATCTGTCGGACAAAATCGCTCGGATTCGGACCGGTCTGGACTCTGAATGGGCAGAGTCTGACGAGCAGGACATGGGCAATCTTGTCGTTTGGGAGGAGTTTGACTCTGTTACTCCGGAGGAAGTGGACAGGATCATGGGGAAGCTGAGTTCCACCACATGTTTATTGGATCCGTGCCCTTCCTGGCTGGTTTATGCGGCTCGGGAAGGGACACGAGGCTGGCTCCAGGCGGTTATATCTGCTTCTTTGAGTGAGGGTAGTTTCCCCGCTGTCTTGAAAGAGGCGGTGGTGAGACCCCTCCTCAAGAAGCCTGCCTTGGATCCAGCTGTGTTGAATAACTTTCGCCCGGTCTCCAACCTTCGCTTTCTTGCGAAGGTTGTTGAGAGTGTGGTGGCACATCAGCTCCCTCTGGCCCTGGATGAAGCGGATTATCTAGACCCGTACCAATCGGGTTTCAGGCCCGGGTACAGCACGGAGACGGCATTGGTCGCTCTGGTGAATGATCTCTGGAGGGCTCGGGACAGGGGATGTTCCTCTGTCCTAGTCCTATTAGACCTCTCAGCGGCGTTTGATACCATCGACCATGGTATCCTGCTGCGGCGTCTCAGGGGATTGGGAATGGGAGGCACAGTTTTGCGGTGGTTCTCCTCCTATCTCCTGGGACGTTCGCAATCGGTGTTGGCAGGGGGACAGAGGTCGACCTCGAGGTCTTTCGTTTGTGGAGTTCCTCAGGGGTCGGTCCTCTCGCCCCTCCTGTTCAACATCTATATGAAACCGCTGGGTGAGATCATTCGTGGTTTTGGAGTTGGGTATCATCAATATGCTGATGATACCCAGCTTTTTCTTTCTACCCCAAACCACCCCAGTGATGCCCTCGACGTGATGTCCCGTTGCCTGGAGGCGGTCCGGGTCTGGATGGGGAGTAACAGACTTCAACTCAACCCCAACAAGACTGAGTGGCTGTGCATACCTGCATCCCGGGATATCCAGAATATCCCATCACTTTCTATGGGGGGTGAATTATTACCCCCCGTAGATAGGGCTCGCAACTTGGGAGTCCTCCTAGATTCACAGCTTACTTTGGAAGATCACATAGTGGCTGTGACTAGGGGGGCCTTCGCCCAGGTTCGCCTGGTGCGCCAGTTGCGGCCCTATCTTGACCGGAATGCCTTGTGTACGGTCACTCATGCGCTCGTGACCTCTCGCCTTGACTACTGCAATGCTCTCTACATGGGGCTGCCCTTGAAGACCACTCGGAGGCTCCAACTGGTACAGAATGCAGCCGCGAGAGTTGTGTTGCGAGTCTCCCGATACTCCCATATAACACTCTGCTCCGTGAGCTGCATTGGTTGCCAGTTGTCTTCCGGGTGAGATTCAAGGTACTGGTAATGGTGTTTAAGGCCCTTCATGGCACGGGTCCGGAGTACCTTAGGGATCACCTGCTGCCGGCATCAACTTCCCTCCGCCCTGTGCGTTCCCACAGAGAGGGTATCCTCAGGGTGCCACTGATCAGAGAATGTCGATTGGTGGCCCCCAGGGGGAGATCCTTCTCTGTGGGCGCCCCAGAGCAATGGAATCAGCTGCCGGTTGAGCTCCGGACGGCGCCCAACCTTCGCTCCTTCCGTCGAGATTTGAAAACATTTTTATTTGTACAAGCTGGCCTGGCCTGCTGAGGGATGGGTGGTCTTTTAATGTTTCTATTGGATTTTAGTCGGGCATGTTTAATTCCTTTTTAATTTCTGTATTTTTGTATGTTTATAGTTGCCCTGTACACCGCCCTGAGTCCTTCGGGAGAAGGGCGGTATATAAATAAAATTATTATTATTATTATTATTATCTACCAATAAATATGGGTATTCCAGTGTGTTCCTTTGTATTTATGTACTGAGGCCAATTGAATACTCCCCCCTTTCTGTTTGGTTCCTATCCATTCTTATTCTCCAGAGTTATGATTAAGGATTAAGAGGTTTTAAAAATCACCCCAGGACTTCCGGGTGGCAAGGTGCCGCCGCCGACAGCTGCTTTTAGCTTGTCAGCTTCGCCGCTCTGTAGAACCGCCGAAAACAGCGCCGATCAGCTGTTTCGGCGGTTCGGAAGCCCCCTCCTTGGGAGAAGAGGAGGGGGTGAGTTTCCAAGTAGGGGAAGGGCTCTCTGGGGCCGCCAGGGCTTAAAGTTCTGGCGGCTGAAAGATTGAGCCCCCCCGAAGCTTGGATTTCTCCGGGCTGCGCAGCGTGTCTGCTCCGTTTTTCTTGGAGCAGAACAAGGCGAACGCAACCATCCCTGCCTACAAGAATGGACTTTGGAAGATAATGAAAGCAGGCAGAGCGATGCAAGAGAACAAGGAGTAAGTGAACTTTTGATCTTTGGCTCAATTCACATTGAAGACTTTGAAAGTGAAAGTGCGTAGTTGCAAAAGAGGGGGAAAATGGCGGCTAAATCTTCTAAACTTACTAAAACTGCGGGGGCTTCCCCCCAGCCGCAACCTTCAGCGCAAGTGTTAGTACCTCCTGCACCTCTACCTTCGCCTGTTTTAACAGTTAAAGTTTTGCAAGATGCTTTGGAAAAGCATTCACAGCATTTGGCTGAGATGATAGATGAAAAGATGGATGAGAAGTTGACAGAAAAGTTTACAGTAATAAGGGAGGACATCTTGCTTGCATTTCAAGGCATGGCGATATGTATTGAACGCCTTGACGAAAGAGTGGAGGATCTCACTCAAAATAATATTAAACTGGATGCAAAGATACTAGAGACTGAGAATGTGGTGGATAAAATTGATTATGACCTGACATTGGTACAATATCACGAAATGGAGTTTGCTGTGAGAATTAGGGGTCTTAAGGAGAACCTCAAGGAAGATCTGAAGAAATTAGTCTCTGTTGCTCTCGAAGACGTGCTGGGAAGGCCAGCTGAAGGAATTGCAGAAGATATAGACAAAATTTTCCGTGTTAACTCCTGGATTGCGAGACAAAGGAAATTACCTAGAGATGTGGTTGTTTATTTTACAAAGAGAGCAACCAGGAATGAAGTTATTCAAGTCTCTTACAATACTAAGCTTGTGATTGCAGATCAAGAAGTTTTGGTTTTAAAAGAGATCCCTCCAAAAATTCTAAGGAAATCTACAGTTTGAGATGATAAAGCCATTAAAGGAACTGTTTCAGACAATTCAAAAAGGGGGAGGAGTGCCTCCGTCTTGGAAAACTGCTTTTATTTCTTTAATTCCGAAAGAAGATCAGGACGTTACTCAAGCAAGAAATTATAGGCCAATATCACTTTTGAATACGGACTACAAGATATTTGCTAAGGTTTTAGCTAGTAGACTGATGAGGGTATTGCAACAGGTAATCCATGATGATCAAACTGGGTTTATAAGTGGTAGACAAATGAAAAATAATGTGAGACATATAGTTGACTTGTTGGAATTTTTGGAAAGGAATAACCAGATCTCTGCAGCATTGATTTTTTTGGATGCTGAAAAAGCCTTTGATCAATTGGATTGGAAATTTTTGCTAAAAGTATTAGATAAAATGAATTTTGGGGATGAATTTTTACAACCAATTAGGGCAATATATCAGAAGCAAACAGCTCGAATAATTGTTAATAATAGTTTGACTGAAATGTGTAATATTGAAAAGGGCACGAGGCAGAGTTGCCCGTTATCACCTTTATTATTTGTCTTAACGTTGGAGATATTACTGATTAAAATACGGAATTCGGAAACAATTAAGGGAATTCAAATAAGAGATCAGGATTATAAATTGAGGGCGTTTGCGGATGATCTGGTTATTACGTTGACACATCCAGAAGATTCTGTTATAGAATTGATGGAGTTAATATCGCAATATGGGAAAGTTTCTGGATTTAAGATTAACATACAAAAAACTAAAATCTTGTCTAAAAATATGACAGCATTACAAAAGGTAGCTTTAGAAAGTTTAACTGGATTTGAAATTGTTGAAAGGGTTAAATACTTGGGGGTATATTTAACACCCTCAAATGTTAAATTATATAAAAATAATTATGAAAAGTTATGGAATAAAGTGCAAAAAGAATTGGATAGTTGGAAAAAATTACAATTGTCATTATTGGGAAGAATTGCAGCAGTAAAAATGAATGTTCTGCCAAAATTTTTATTTTTGTTTCAAATGATACCCATTCTTAAAAAGGATTCAAATTTGGAGGAATGGCAGAAGGGTATTAATAAATTTGTTTGGGCAGGGAAAAGGCCACGGGTCAAATTTAAAATTATGCAGGATACGCATGAAAGAGGTGGTCTAAGAATGCCCAATTTTAAATTATATTATGAAGCTGCTGCATTATCAGCTATAAGTGATTGGATTAATTTGACACAGGGGAGACTATTAAACCTCGAAGGGCATGATTTGTTATTTGGTTGGCATGCATACTTATTGTATGACAAAAAGGTAAATAATGTGTTTAAAATGCATACTTTGAGGTATGCTTTGTTGCGAGTTTGGAAAAAGCACAGACAAAAGTTAAATTATAAGATACCGTTATGGGCAATACCCAAACACGCAATAGAGAATATAAATGTTGGATTTAAACATGATGTGATTACATATAAGGAAATTTTGAGTTTGGAGAGGAATGTGTGGTGTTTGAAGTCATATAATCTTCTACGAGAAAAAAAGATTGTACAAACTTGGTTTCAATATGGACAATTACAAGCCAGGTGGAAAGAGGACCAGAAGATTGGTTTTTTAATGGATGATGAAAATTTGGTAAAACAAATTAGAAATCAGGGACCAGCGCATATTAAACGGATATATCTTGCATTGATAGAGATTGACTCAGAAACAGAAATTGTTAAGGACTGTATGATAAAATGGGCACAGAATATTCAGGAAGTTATCACAATGGACACTTGGGAAAAGATCTGGGTGAGAAATGTGAAATTTACGCAAGCTCAAAATTTAAGAGAGAATTTTTATAAAATGTTTTATAGGTGGCATTTAGATCCTAGAAAATTAGCAAGTATGTATCCGAATTATCAGCCTAAATGTTGGAGATGTGGTGATCAAGATGCAACGTACTTTCATATATGGTGGACTTGTAAAAAGATTAAAGCATTTTGGATTAAAATTTGGTGGAATATGCAGAAGATATTCAAGAAAAGGATAAAGTTTTGTCCGCAGTTGTTCTTACTGGGCATTATTACTGATACTACTGTGCTGGACATTAATTTGATGTTGAACTTAATTACGGCAGCGAGACTTTTAATAGGGCAATACTGGAAGAAGGAAGAACTGCTGACCATAGAGGAATGGACTTTAAAAGTTTCCAACCTGGCGGAAATGGCGAAGATTTCAGCATATTTGAAAGACCATTCACAACAACGATATATTGTGGAGTGGAAGAAATGGATTGATTACATCCAGAATAAATACGGGACTAAAAAGTTTCATCTAGCATTTGAATAAGTATATTGCTTGTAGTCAATTTATAAGAGCTAAAGTGCGAGAGATTTAATAGTTTATTGTTGTTAGTATATGGGAGTTTATGATTGGTTATTTTATTTTTATACCTTGTATCTAGCTCTGGGAAGTCCGGGGGGGGAGGGGGGAAGGGGAGGGTGAGAGGGTGGGATAGGGTTGGGAAGGGTTGGGGGATGGGATGTAATAATTAAAATGTACTGAAAAACTTTTCAATAAAAAAAAAAAAAAATCACCCCAACTTCATCGCCTTTCTTGCTGTCTTTTCTACTGATCAAAGACATCAAGTCACAACTAGATCTTTTATTATATTTGGTGTGCCAAAACAGCTATAAATTCCAGTAGTTATAAAATAATTACAACATACATAGGCAGATCAAGAAATATTACAAGATTATAGACATGCTTTATCTATTAATAATAACAGTAAATTCAAACATTAGATGTATAATTCACAAATGCAATTGTTAATGTCCCTGCTGGTTGTTATGTAGATTTTTTATGCTTAATTATATCTGACTTTTAATTTGTTATTTAGTTATTAAGTTCATACAGTCATCCATCTTCAAACAAGACTCTGGATTCTGAGTTTTGATTCTATGTTAGCAACCCAAAGTTGTTTTTTATGAAAGAGACAGTTATATTGATTGATTGATCAATCCATCAATCAAATACATACATACATACATAATATCATTATCAGAAGCAATTTTTTTGTCATACTCTGATTTTCTACATTCCTGGTAATTCTTAATTCATTGAATTTATATTTTGAACCTTCAGAGAACTTACTTTCAGAATAGGGTTGAATAAAAGAATCCCATTTATTCCATGTTAATGAGCATTTCTATTCTAGTTGCCAACTTGATGTACCAGTGAAACGAGTTCAGATACAGCCATTATTTCAACATATGTTGCCATATGTGCCTTTGGATGGCATCCTGGTGTCTTGCTAATGGTGTTCTTCATAATTGAGTCATTTATTGCTTACATTCTCAAACATTTAGAAGAATAATGTGTATTATTAAGTTAATCAATGTCTGCTTGCTTCTTACTTTACTTACAGTACTTAGTTACTTTAGGCTGGGAAAAGAGAAAACTCATTGCAGATTGATCAAAGCTTCTACTTACCTTTAAAAATTAAAGGATTAGATAAAAATTCCATTTATAAATAAATAAACTTTGATCATCTTTGATCACCAAACATTAAAAACCCAAAAAATCAAACAAAATAAATATCTGCCTTGAAAAATTCACCCAGCACAGCAATACAAAAACAGGTGTTAAAACCAAAAGAACACCCGGTCAATATATTCAAATAATCTCAAAATGTCTCAAGTAATAAAAAAGGTAATCAGATGCCAAGATGACCATAATGTGGAAACAACAAAATCTACATAAATATAAATAAATAAGATCCCAGTTCTATGCATTAAAATCAAAGTGGCTTTTGAGAAAATGCTTATGTTGGGCTGCTTTTATCCATCAAAAAGCTTTTAAAATATTTTTCTAGTTCCTCTTAGAAAGGCAGAATCACAGCAGTGGTGCTAACCAATGGTATTAAGTATGCTGTCATCACATAGGCTCAGACACTTAGTCTTACTAATGATGCAGTAGAGTAAGCTGGATCATTTAAATATTGATAACATCATCAGGGCTCTTGTGTGATTTGTTTTGTTTCCTCAAGCAATTCACCTTGCATTACAGGTTTATGGTACTTTATGGTAGGCATCTGTATATGTGCACATTGGCTTTGCCTTCTTATTCACAATCATCGCACGTACTGTACAGTTTTAACTCACTTGCTTTGGAAGGATTCACAGTAGTTGCTAGGAAACCTTTCTGTGTTCTTTTCACTTCTTATATGGCATTAGCTTTTCAATTGATAAGGCTGTACCGTTTGGTACAGAGGGATTTAAGCCGAATCAAACAATAACAGTGGGGCTGCAAAACTGATAAGCAAAAAAAGAGGGAGAAATAGCACAAATCCCTGTTCTTAAACAAGTAATGTACAGGATTAAGGGGAGAAATGGAAATGACATAGCATATTTTCTTTCACTATTTGTCATTTTACATTGTGTTTTAAGTGGCCCCCACATTATACTCTCATTACAGTTTTCATAAAACTGTATGGGGTGGGGAAATGTTAATTTCCCCACCCCATATCCTGAATTAAATGTAATGAATACAAACTCATTTGAAAGTTTTCTGTGCATATTAATAAAATCCTGAAGTATAGGGACCTGCACAGTGTGTGTGTGTGTGTGTGTGTGTGTGTGTTTGTGTGTGTGTCTGTGTGTTTGGTTTGTTTGCTTTTTGGTGTAAGAATTTATATATGTACATTCAATATTACTGGGCCTTTTTATTAGTTAGGGAGACTGTTTCAAAACTTTTGCCTCCTCTGCATTCATTGAAAAAGAATAATTCACAAACATAAGAACAGGTAATGCTCACGATCTCTGTCTCTCTCTCTCTCTCTGTTTCTCTCTCTCTCTGTCTGTCTCTCATGTGGGTGGACCTTGTTTTTAGATAGCTACAACAAAATGAAAATCTCCATATGAATCACTCTCATTATTCCAACTAGGGATTTCATGAAGATTTCCAATAAGTCAGAAAATGGCCTACTCAGATAAAGAAATTAATGAAATTAGTTTATTGGTTTTTACTGCTAGTTCAGATTTATGTAAAGAAATTCAGGATTTTCTCCTTATAAGTGGATTAACAGTGGCTCTAGGACAGCCAATAAATTCATTTTGCAGAGGCAGAAGAGGGGAAAATTTTGCTGAGTATTTTTTGCTTGTTCCTTGAGGATCTTGTAGAATGAGAAAATACCACAATAGAGTGTCAACACTACAAACAAATTTGGCTGAAGCCATTTTACCTTTGTTTTGCCACAGAATTGGGAGAGAGGATGTGTATTTTTTAGCTTAGTCAAAACAATAAATTGTTCTGTCATTGCTGATTGCATTTTGGTAGGCTAAAGCTTCCATTAGAAAGCCCGCTCAAGTAGTTAATTGGGGAATGTGATTTATGACATATTACTGGGAAGGGAAGTTCAACTTTACAATATTGTAACCTTTGGGAGAGAATTTCAGTCTTGGTTTCACTTTTGATCATGCTGATACAAATAAATATGTTCTTTAAGGACACTTTTTGCCTTGGAATTCTCTTTTACTGGTCTCATCTATCAGAGCCATGACATTGGCAATGTTTTGTAGGTGAACTTTAGGATTATCTTAATCATTTTGTTTTCTACATTAGCTTCCTACTTCCAAAATCAGGTGTGTTTTTTTAAAAAATGACATAAATTCCTTAACATGATTGGATAACATTTTAAAAGAGGGGAAAAAATTGAGTGGAATTGCTTTGCCTAATGGGAATGGCTTAAGGCTGCTAAGCATTCCTTCAGAACAGCTTCACAACATTTCAGGTAAGATTAGAATAACCTGTCCAAATTTAAAACAGCTATTTCAACCTTGAAGAAGCTACCTTTTAAATGGTCAACGTTATAGTACTGAAGGCACACCAAAGACTTGTAATATTTCCTGACTAGAGATACTCAGAGACAGAATACACATTGTTATTACTACAGAAAAAATATCAAGTCATAGATCCAGATGAAAATTGAAACTGCAAAAACTGTAATAATTCCACTTAATAATAGTCCTCTGTCATACAGTGAGCTACAGAAATTTCATTTGTATGCCATTCCCAATTGGTACAAGAGATGTGTTAGTATACTTTTATACAATGGTGCACTTACACCCCATCAAGAGTGCACGTCCTATAATATTGCACTCTTTTCTTCTTCTTTTCTAACTATTGACTTTTTTGATAGGCTGAAATGACAGTTTTAAAGGTTAAATGCAAAGGCACTGGTGAATCTCTTCTATGTTCAAGCCATATATTATATTTCTAAGAAAAATTTGCAGGCTCCATAGCATATTCATATATCTCTTCATACATGATTTCACAGTATTGAGCTATGCATTTCAAATCATTATCTTGAACGATAACCAAAGCAGCATTTCATAAATATTTTTTTTTAAAAAAACCTGTATATTAAACAAAAAGCAAAGCTGTAACTAAGGGGGAAATAAGAAGCTTATATAGAAAGGGATAAAGGGGAAAGAAGTCCTCTTACAGTATCTTGGATATCTGGAAGTCACAATATTGAATAATAATGTTGGTTGTTAAAGTTGCAGATTTCTGTCGTCTTTTCTATTTTGACATTCCTGAAAAGAAAAACAAAACACATAATTTCTTACACACAAAATAGCATAAGGAAAAAAATAATCCCTCATCCATTTATACTAATATTGAACCTAATTAGAATAAATATTGACTGCATTATTTTCACTGAAGATTTTCCTAATTATCATTTTAGGGATTTGCAATCCGTTATTTAACCCTACAAATCTTTTCAATTAATCTAACCCTAGAAATATTTTTCAACTTAGCAAAAAGGATCCCCTGGTTCATTGATTTCTATTTGCATCATCAAACTCTGAAGTTCTTTAGCGAGAATTCTATTACAGATAATAGAAACAGTGTCTGCTCTAATATTTTGCAGACATTCGCATATATATGAATACAGAATATTGGAGGGTGTTTGCACATAAGCCATATATCCTAATATTTCTCCATTATTAACTGTCTGAAAGAGAACTTATAAGTTTACATTGTGGAACTGGCAACCTGTATTTGTAAAATCCTTTATCTAATATTCAGCTTATTAAATAAGTTAGTTGGCACATAGTATGTTATTGAGTAATTGTGGAGTATCTTTAAGGGTACTAATGTATATATGACGCAGCTAGATTAAAGCCTTCTGTAAGGCTGGCTTTGATGTTGTTCAGCACAGTAAAATATGAAAGAAATCAACTATACACTGATATATCTTAAGCATTAGCTAATTGAAATGGACCAGAATTAGATACTTTCAATCAGATGATCATACTGATCAGGATATGAAAACTATCTGAATGATGTTGCTTTCATAAGAAAGGCTATAGCAAGGAAGCAATGGGCACACTGAATAAATGACCAAATAAGACTTAAATTTCAACCATGTCAGCAAAACATACAAGCAAGTTGTGCTGCATGTGTCTGAACACTGGAATGCCAAACTTGGAAATATTAAGAAGAAAATATGAGGCAGACTGTATGATTAGAAAATGGAAAGGAAGTAGAAGAGTGATGTGTCATTTTCTACCAATCAAATGATGACTTAATTGTTAATATAATCTTCCAACAACCAAAATGATCCTTATATACATGATCATCACCTAACACAGATAATTCAGTTGTTTGTACAAAAAATGAAAAAAGTAAGTTACAGTATAACCATCAAGATGAAATTGGGATAGACTGTAGAACAGCTCACAAACTGTTCATATGCAAATTATAAATCAAGCTAAAGAGAATGCTCTTTAGCAGCTTCAACTATTTCAAGGACAACCTCAGAAATGACTTTGACGTCATGAACCTCATTTATAGGAAACCAGAGGAATTTTGGAATGAAATGAAATACATTGTTAAGGATGAACATGTAAAGAGCCTGCCAAGTATTAAAAGGGGAGAAAGAAAACTGGATATCAGAGCAGATGGTGAAATTGATGACATATCTACAGAAATATGGAAAGCAGCAGAAGAATCTAATTAAACTATGCCAATAAATCTAGAAAATGACACAGTGGCCATCTGATTGGAAGAAGTCAGCCTACATAAAATATCAAAGAAAGGAGATTTAACAGTGCAAACAAACTATTAAATTCTATCCTTATTTTACAAGATGTCAATAAAATGCTTAAGGTCAGGAAATTAGATTAGAATCCTTCATGAAAATGCTTCCAAATTTTCGATGTTCAATCTCCTTTAGAAATGCCAAGGAACATGAGATATTGCTAATACATATTGGATAATCGACAAAGCCAAGCAATACAAAAAAGAAATATCTACTTTAATTGTGTTGATCGTGTCAAGCAGATGTACTTAGAAATCCAAGAGCAATTCACTGTCTTCATGTAAAACCTATACACATAGGCCAGAAAGCCATCATCTGGATGAAACATGAAAAAAAAAAAGTCTGATTCCAATTGACAAAGGCTGTATATACTCTCCTTATTTATTCAATATGAATATATATTGAAAGGAATCAGAACACAAGCATTATTTTAAAATTAGTTTAAGAAATATCAGTAAGTTGTACTATGCTGATGACAATACTCTGATATCTGAAAATGCTAATGATCTACAAACGTCAGTAGGAAAAATCAAGGAGCACAGTGAAAAAAATGGACCAAGATTATATATAAATATGAAACTTATAAGCAGTTACCAACCTTAGAACTCACGATGAAAATAGTGTATAGAAGATTTTCTGCCTTTTACAATAAATTATCAACAATAAGAGAATAAACAGTAAGAAAAGTGGCACATAATATTTATTTATTTATTTATTTATTTATTTGTATTTGTATACCGCCCTTCTCCCGAAGGACTCAGGGTGGTGAACAGGGCAACAATAAAAAATACAAAAATACAAACATTAAAAAAGATTAAACAAATGCCCAGAGACTAACAACAATAAATTAAAATACATTAAAACTGTATTAAAAATCCCAACCCATCACCCATCAGGCCAGGCCGGCTTGTTCAAACAGATAGGTCTTCAGATCGCGTCGGAAGGAGCGAAGGTCGGGAGCCATCCGGAGCTCAACCGGCAGATGATTCCACAAATCCGGAGCACCCACAGAGAAGGACCTCCCCCTGGGGGCCACCAGACGACACTCTCTGACTGGTGGCACCCTGAGGAGGCCCCTTCTGTGGGAACGCACGGGGAAGTCGATGCCGGCAGCAGGTGATCCCTAAGGTACTCCGGACCCATGCCATGTAGGGCCTTGAAAACCATAACCAAAACCTTGAATCTCACTCGAAAGACAACTGGAAGCCAATGCAGCTCACGGAGCAGAGGTGTAACATGGGAGTATCGGGAAACTCTCAACACAACTCTCGCGGCTGCATTCTGTACCAGTTGGAGCCTCCGAGTGGTCCTCAAGGGGAGCCCCATGTAGAGAGCATTGCAGTAGTCCAAATGAGAGGTCATGAGCGCATGAGTGACCGTACGCAAGGCATCCCGGTCTAGATAGGGCCGCAAGTGGCGCACCAGGCGAACCTGAGCGAATAACACCTGGTAGAATAAAAATAAAAGCTTTGGGAAAAAAATTCAGATATCATGAAGTGTCTTTACCTAAAAATGCAATATTAGAATCATGCAAGCAATTTTTTTTCTCTGTGGCCTACTATGGAAGTAAAAGTAACTTTGAAGAAGCAGAACAGCATTGACACTTTTGACTCTTAGTGTTGATTTCTGAGAATACTATGGATGTCCAAGAAAATAAATGTCAGATCAAACATACCAATTCAGAATTCTCAGTCAAAACACAAATAGCCAAATTCAAATTATCAACACAAGCAAAGATCTAGCTTCCTTAAAAGTCAAGAATCCTGGGGAAAATGAAGGGAAAGGCAAGAAGATGACAAACAGCAAGGTGAAGGGAATGAAATGAAATTCAGCCCCTTAATATATGCTATGACAGCTGGGATAGGGACTTGTTAATTACACAATCAACAAAAATGATCTCAAATCAAAATGACTTTTGTAATTATTTATTCTGGTTATGGTGTCTTGGGAATTTACCATAGAGATTTATAAATATCTTAAATCTTACCATTTATTCTATCTCACTGTTCTACAAACACTGATTTTGATGATTGTGACCAGTTCTAAAGAGCATACATGATTTTATGAAAGATACATGTTAATCCTATAAAAATATGCATCAATATACAACAGTCCACTTTACTGAATTTGAAAAGATTTTATTATTGTTTAAACCCCTTTTTGCACACATAGAATATGAGTGTCTGAGTTTTCTTTCTACTTATCTGGTTATCTATTATGTATCATTAATTTGCTACTTTGCAAATTTAATAGTTGGTTCTTTGTGTAGCAGAATTTAAAATTTTATCACATTTTCTAAAAACAGCGCTCAAAAAATAGGAATTTAGAAAAGAAAAAAGAAATTTTTTTTAAAGAACATGTCAAATTTACTGCATCTTTTTCTATTAATTTATCATGTTCCATCTTTTGATAATAGTTTCACTTGTCTTCACATTTATGTCAAAAAAGAGCACTTGTATTTCTTTCATGCCAGACTATGGGAAAAACCAATTTGGTGTAGGAATTAAAAGTGCTTGACTAAGAGCAGGGAGATTTGAGTTCTAGTCCTGAAATTATGCCCAAAAGCCAAATGGCTGATTTTGGGCCAGTAACTTTGTTCTCACTTTAGGAAGATTTTGCAAAATTTCTGAAGTGTTGTCAAGAAAACTGCGTGGATGACACATGTAATTTCCAGGAATCAAATTAACTAAAAGAATCATAACAACACCTCAAAAATTTCTGTTTTTTCCTGCATTTTAATATCAAGTCAGATTTTATTGGAAATCAAATGTTGACAGGATCAGCCTTTTTCTGGACCTCACAAGGAAACTGCACATTGTGAAATTTCTGCAAACTACTGAAACATATATCAATATAGCCAGCTCTTGTGTACATAGTTATAGGTATTTGACAGCTCGGCGCCCGGCAACAGCAGGCAGCGTCAGCATACACTCTGATTGGCCGGTCAGTTTTAGCGGGAGATTCCAACGCAAACAATTGGCTAAGAGCTCGCCGGCTAGAGTATTTAAAGGGCTAAAAGGGGCTGCAGGACTGCGTTGTGTCAACTACAATAAAGCTGACTGACTGAACCTCTGGCTGTCATCTGTTCCCTCACGGTCTAGCCACGCTATCTAACACCAGCATTTCTCATATGCATACAATTTAGAATTTACATTATCAGTGATCTCATACAATGTTTTGTACTTCATATGTGGGGGCATTGGTTTTAATTTCAACTTTTATTTATTTATTTGTGTCCAATCTTTATTGTTTTTACAATATTGTTTTTACAAATAAGGCAGAAAACATGTGCAACACATATTCCTCCTCCTATTTTCCCCCACAACAAGCTTCTGAGGTGGGCTGAGCTGAAAAAGAGCAACTTGCCCATGGTCACCCAGCTGGCTTTCAAGCCTAAGGTGGGACTACAACTTACAGTCTCCTGCTTTCTAGCCTTTTGCCTTAACCACTAGACCAAACTGGCTCTCAATATAGGAAAACAATTGAGTCACTTTGAATCAAAAATTTCCATGTAACTTTTCCTCAGGGATACTATTTACATCCAAGCATGATTGAAATATTGTCTTTGAAGTTAAAAAAAACCACAAGAATCTGCTGCTATGGTATACCATATTAGTGAAGGCTGAAGCAAAGTGAACTATTATTTTAAGGTACTGAGGGGATCCATCCCCAAGTTGAAATGATTCTAGTAATTATTTATTTATTTATTTATTTATTTTATTACATTTATATACCGCCCTTTCCCGAAGGACTCAGGGCGGTTTACAGGGTAATTAAAAACACAAATATAAAAGTTAAAAACAAATTAAAATAAATTATAATAATCCCTGTATTAATTAAAAAAACCCAATTGGACTAAATTAAAATTAAAAATTCTCAGCCTGGGGCAGAGAGCTCGAAGAGCCAGGTCTTCAGGTCCCGACGAAATGAACGGAGGTCGGGGGCAGTCCTCAACTCCACCGGCAGCTGGTTCCAAAGGGCAGGCGCACCCACAGAGAAGGCCCTACCCCTGGGTGTCATCCGCCGGCAATCTCTCACCGGCGGCACCCTGAGAAGACCCTCCCTGTGGGACCGCACTGGACGAAGGGAGCTTGATGCCGGCAGCAGGTGTTCCCTCAGATATCCCGGACCCAAGCCATTTAGGGCTTTATAGGTCATCACCAGCACCTTGAATCTCACCCGGAGGGCAACCGGAAGCCAATGCAGCTCGCGGAGTAGAGGTGTTACATGGGAGTATCGGGAAACCCCCATCACAACTCGCGCGGCCGCATTCTGCACCAGCTGAAGCCTCCGAGTGGTCCTCAAGGGCAGCCCCATGTAGAGAGCGTTGCAGTAATCTAAACGGGAGGTCACGAGCGCATGAGTGACTGTGCGTAGGGCATCTCGGTCCAGATAGGGTCGCAACTGGCGCACCAGGCGAACCTGGGCAAAAGCCCCCCTGGTCACGGCTCCTATATGATCTTCAAAATTGAGTCGTGAATCCAGGAGGACGCCCAAGTTAGCTACCCAAAAAGCAGCCTTCATCATAAAAATGGTATAAACATGCACGGGGCTGGGCTGGACAGCTGTCTATATTGGAGGTCATTACAATCAAATTTCATTGTCATCCAATTTTCTTTTTGAGTGACTCTGTGCTGGCAGCATTTTCTATTGCAAAACCACTGATTCATTTTTAATTAGCCTTAAATTAGTTTGTGTATCCAACTTTCCATTACTCCCTTCTCATCTCCCCACCCTTTTCTTTTCACAATAAGTTACATTATAGCCATTTTTTTCTTTTAAATTGTTTATATTTTTACTCAGTCAGGTTCTCATGTTCATTTGTCCCACTGATCATCATCACTGCCATTATCATTGACAGCAACGATGGCAAAAACATAAGTGTAAAATTGTAGATAAAACAGCTAAAATAGACTAATAGAATAACAGAGTTGGAAGGGACCTTGGGGTCTTCTAATCCAATCCCCTGCTCAGAAAGGGAAACCCTATACCATTTCAGACAAATGGTTGTTCAATCTCTTCTCAAAAACTTCAGTGTTAGAGCATTCACAACTTCTGAAGTTGAGTCATTCCACTGATGAATTGTTCTGTCAGGAAGGTTCTGCTTAGTTCTAGGCTGCTTCTTTCCTTGATTAGTTTTAATACATTGCTTGTTGTCCTGCCTTCAGGTATTTTGGAGAATAGGTTGTCTCCCTCTTCTTTATGGCAATACCTTAAATATTGGAACACTGTTATCATGTCACCTCTAGTCCTTCTTTTCATTAAATTACACATACCTAATTCCAGCAACCGTTCTTCATATGTTTAGTCCCCTAATCATTTTTGTTGCTCTTCTCTGTACTCTTTCTTTTTTACATTATGGTAACCAAAACTGGATGCAGTATTCCAAGTGTGGTTTTACCAAAGCATTATAGTGTACACTTCACATGATCTTGATTCTATTCCTCTGTTAATGCAGCCTAGGACTGCGTTGGCTTTTTTGACAGCTGCATCACACTGCTGGCACATATTTACTATAAGTGATTGTCCAATAGGACAATTACTACTATTGAGCCAGGTATCACCTATACTATACCTGTGCATTTGTGTCACAACACAAATAATTGTGTCAATTTGTCTTTCTCCTATCTGTATGGACTGTAATATCCTCTATCTCAGGGGTGCCCAGCCCCCAGTCCATGGACTGGTACCGGACCGTGGCATGCCAACAATCGGTCTGCACAAACAAGCAAAGCCCCATCTGTGGGATGCAGGCAGCATACAAAACCATGCCACCTCCAGTCCACAGAAAAACCTCTCTCCACATAACTGGTCCCTGGTGCCCAAAAGATTGAGGACCTCTGCTCTATCTCAACACACACACACACACACACACACACACACACTCATCTCATTTATATTTGGGCCCTAAAGACACATATTTCTATGTGTGTGTTAAGTAATGATTCAGAATGATCAAGGACAGAAAAGAGAGCTTAGACTCCTTACCTAGCAAAAATTGTCTGGGAGCCTTATGAATGCTATGGAAGCAATCATTTTATGAGATTTCAAGATTCTGCTGCAACCTTTCTGCAAATGTCATCCAGTTCTGATAAAATGCAAAAAGGAATATTAACGCTGTTAGGCTTTAATGTATTTTCCATTCCAGATAATGGAAGGGCAGGACTCTGTTTTTTTTCCTATCTCAGGCTCAAGTCTAGAAGGTTTTCCTGCCAGATGACAAAAAGTCAATATGAATTCTTCTGTACTGAGGTATCTAGTCATGAAATGTCTTGGGCAGTCTTATATAGCCCTAATATTTATGTACCATCCTTTCCTAAATCTTATCAAGTTAGCAAATGGTAAAATTTTAAAATACAAAGCCTATATAATATTATTTTTAATCAGACTAAATTCTGATCCTTGGTGTTTTGTGTTATGAAGTTGATTTCCTGAAATTGCCTGTACAACTAGTGTTGCCTATACAACATGGTGTTTATACAATTAATAGGGCAGTAGGGAAAATCAAATTTGTAATTTAAAAATATTTAAACTTTTTGAAAACATCTTAGTATTATATTATAGCTTGGTGTTATTGTGAGGTTTGGGGTAAAAAAACCCTGCATTTTTCAGCTGAAAATTTTGGCTGGAACTCCAATTTAATTAAAAAGTATACAGAGAGCTATTTTTATTCCTCAAATTCTGTTGGATGTCACAGCAAAAATATTTTTGAAACTATGATTATGTTATAAAAGATGAACTGCTGTATTTCAATATATTCTGTAAAGTTGATGGTGGTGATGGGGTGGGGGGGTTGGGGTAAGATAAATCATTAAAAAAGTCAAAACAATAAGAAATTAAGAATGAATAAAATGGAAATTAATAGCAGATTTAGCTCTCCCAAGCCAAAGAAGGTACAATAAGAAAATGGCCTGCCAAGAAAGAGCAGAGGTAGAGCCGCCTTAATTTTGTTTACCTAGAATATAAATAGACGTTTACCAGAGCTGTTTTACAAAGACTGCTGAATCAGTGCATGGCATTCCTTTAAGCACATCTCATTGCCAAACCACTCAGAAATGTACTTTTCTTTTTATACCCTGATATGAAATGTACAGTAAATGCAGAACAGGAAGCCACAATCTAAATAGTATATGATGAAACAGACTGACTTCACATCAACAAAGAGGTGACACAAGGTATAAATTCTCCCTCATTTATTCAACCTATATGCATAATACATATTAAAGAGAGACTGGACTAGAAGAAGTTTTAAAATTGGAGCCAAAAGCATCAATAGCATGTGTTGTACCGATGACACTGTACTAAGAGATAAAATGCAAAAGATCCAGAAATTCTAGTACTAAAACCCAAGGAATATAGTCTAAATAGGACTAAATTAAATATAGGTAATCCTTGACTTATGACCACAATGGAGCCCAAAATTTCTTTTGTTAAGTGAGACATTTGTAAGTGAGTTTTGCCCCATTGTATCACCTTTCTTGCCACAGTTTAAGTTAAGTGAATCTGGTTTCCCCATTAACTTGTCAGAAGTTCACAGAAAAGTGATCACTGAACCTTGGGACACAGCAATGGTCATAAATGTGAACCAATTGCCAAGCATCTGAATTTTGATCACATGAATATGGGTATGCTGCAATGGTCATAAAGTCACTTTTTTCAGTTCCATTGTAACCTTGAATGGTCACTAAATGAACTGTTGTAAGTCAAGGACTACTTGCATAAACTAATGACAATAGTCAAAGCAACCAACCTTAGCATTGATAATGAAGATGCTGAGGAGATGGTCTGCCCTTAAAGTCAAGGTCAAGTATCCACAGTAGACTAGCGGTCCAGAAGTAATAAAAGTATTGAAATATTGAAATATTCAAATACTGTGTCATGTTTTTGTCTATGTCTTTACTATGTCTTCTTAAATGATGCAAGCTACGGTTTTCTGGTGACTGCCTAATGGTGAACTTTGAAGGACCAGGATTAGAAATTCTTTTGATATTTAGAGTTGGAGAAGATTCTGGAAAATACAGTGGATACTCAGGAAATCAGACAAATGGCTCATCAAAGAAATCATCCAGAGTTCTCATCCAACTACAAATGACCTGACTCAAATTGTCATATTTTGGATGTGTTATGTGAAGATCCAGGTCTTCTGAGAACTCTGTAATTCTGTTAAATATGAAAGGAAAGAGAAAAAAGGAACAAAATGACCAAGAACAAATCTGATAGACTAGATTACAGAAGTATACTTTTGGAATACCTAAAGGAGAAGATTAAGACAGATCATCTTGAAGCAAGTCTATCTATGTAGTCACCAAAAGTTAACATTGACTTGATAGCACATAATCAATTAATATTATACTCTGAATTTTGAGGCTATTGGGACGTTGGTACTAACATATTTCTTTGTTGGAAAACTTTCAGTTTATTAAACAACTAGAGGAACCAGTTGTTATGCTTTGTAGTATTTCTGAGAATTTATTTATAATAAAATAATAGCTTAATAGCTTTCCTGGCATAAAAATGTGGAAATTATAATGTAGAAAATTAGTAAATAAAGTATTGAACATACATATTAGAAATCGGACTCTGGATGCATATCATACTTTTACATCAATTAGAGTTGGACCTTGATCAATTATATTGAATTCTGGATGAATTGTACCGGTATTTAGAATGCAAAAAAACCCTGAAAACATTTAAGACAAATTAGATAAAATAAGATAACAAAATAAGATAAAATCCATAATTTTCAAGATGATGCATAATGATTACAATGACATCAATTTTCTTTTCTTTAAATTTATAAAGATTCATACTATGCAAATATTGATATAGTCAGTGAACAGATGGATGCTATATCTTTTTTGCTATATTTTTTAAACAAAATAAATCTTCCAGAAATCTTGGCTGCACAGTTGGGTCTTTTAACTGCAACTTAATATTACATAAATTTTTGACATTATTGATATGATGAAATTTGGAAAGGCCCAAGGCCCAGATGGTATAAGTTAAAGAGTGGTACAAAAACTTCAAAGACAGGAGCTTTCTATATTATTGAAGATTTATCAGGCATCCAACAATAGCTTTATAATATGAAGCTTCTACAACTGTAATTTTGAAAGCTGGTAAGGACAGCTTGAACTGCTAACATTTTAATAGCTACTTTGGCAAAAAGACTGCAGAATATGTTCTCCAATAATAATTAATTGGGCAGAATCTGGTTTCAAGAAAAGCCCTTAGGTCTTAGATTATATTAGAGTCTTGGCTGATATAATAACTGGGTGGGCTGATGAATATAAATAAGTCATTTTAGCATCATTGGATGCAGAAAAAGACTTTGATATGATGCAAATTAAGTTTTACTCCTCTCTCTCTCTGTGTGTGTGTGTGTGTGTAAATTTTTTGGATTGCTAACAAAGAATTAAAGGGAGACTAATATGGCCATTTCAAACTCATTTGTTCTCATCAGTCAGCCATACCCTTCTGAGATTCGAACCTGGGCCGATTGCACATTAGGCAATTGTTCTAACTGTTCGAATCTCAGAAGGGTAAGGCTGACTGATGAGAACAAATGAGTTTGAAATGGCCATAT
>JAKJMR010000251.1:192274-204008 GCA_024449315.1 Daboia siamensis | reverse complement strand
CATCCCAAACCATTTCGATCGAGGTACCCTTATGCATATTCATAACAAAAAATTCTCTCATTTGTTTTTTACACTAATTCACAATTTCCTTATATCTAAACAAATTTTCATTTAATCTCCAAGGTCTTCTATCCCTTTTCTCTTGCGCCAATTCCATCCACACTGGACTATGATCTGTTAATGTTCTTGGACATATCTTAATTTTCTTCACCCTGGAAAAAAAATCATTAGTAATTAGTATGAAATCAATTCTAGAAAAAGATTGATGTCTATCTGAGAAAAATGTAAAATCCCTCTCTTCCACATTTCTCTCTCTCCAAATATCTCTCAGTTCCAGGTCATCCATAAGCTCAAAAAAAGATTTAGGCAATTTCACACGATTTAAAGTTTCTTGAGAAGACCTTCTTTTATCTTTTCTTGTGTCCAAAACTCCATTCCAATCTCCCATTAAAATACAAGATTTATAATCCCAATGAATTATTTTGTCATGTAAAAATTTATAAAAATTTTCTTGCTGTTGATTTGGTGCATATATTCCAACTAAAGGTATTTTCTTTCCTTCTATTATAAGTTCAATTGCAATATATCGTCTTTGTGCGTCCACCTCAATTAATTTAGCAATTAAGTCCTTCTTTAAATATATGACTACTCCATTCTTCTTATCTGAGGCAGATGCAACAAAATGCGTTCCTAATCTAGAATTTATCAAACACTTTTGGTCCAATACTCTAATATGTGTCTCTTGGAAGCAAATAACATCATTTTTATATTGTTTCAAATATTCTTTCTCTTTTGTGGTGAATTTAAACCATTAACATTCCAGGTTAGGAACTTGGTCGCCATCTCTCACGACTAGAAGCTTTTGGAATAAATCCTGCAGATCCATATGAACCTGTCACTTTGGCGTCGCTCCTCCCACTGCTTCCACTTTAGTAGTTTCTTGAGTTTTAATTTGATCTTGCTGCTTCTGTTGTTCTTGTGCTTTTCGTCTAGCTGCTGCTCATGTCACTCTTTGGCCTCTAGGTTCTTCTATTAATAACAAAGGCTGCTTCACATCCACAGCTAGTTGTACTTCTTCTTCAGCCAACAAAATGTCTTCCGCTTGAGTCTGCTTCCCCTCCATTTGTGCCTGTTTTTTCTCTCTTTCATTTCTTTTTTTTTATTTTCAGGAGATGGTGGTGAATCTGCTTTCACAACGTTAAAATAGAATTCTTTTGCTTTCCCTATTGTATTAAGATGATATCTTATACCTAAGTAATTCACCACTATTCCAGCTGGTATATCCCATCTAAACTGGTGCAGTCTTTTTTTAAAATTCATTTGCCAAAAAGGCAAACTCTTTCCTTTTTCTTAATATTTTTGGAGGAATTTCTTTCAATATCAAAACTTCTTGATTTTCCACTTGAAACCTTGAAAGCTTGAATAATTTCATTTCGAATCATCCTCTTCGAGAAGTAAATCACCACATCTCTTGGTAGTTTCCTCTGCTTCGCAATCCAAGAGTTGACTCTAAAACTTTTCTCTATTTCCCATATAAAATCCTCAGTTTGCCAACCCATTATTGGTGCAAAAGCCTTTGCAAATATCTCTCTCAGATCTTCTTGTTTATTCTCTTTCAATCCTCTTACTCTTAAGGCAAATTCCATTTCTCTGTATTGTAACATTTCAGTTTCATTTTCCATCCTTTCCATTTTATTTTGAGCCTCAGTCACCTTATCTTCCAAAACGATGTTGCCTTGATTTAATTCTTCCATACGTTCATCCATCCTTTCAATATATTGTGCCAGCTCCTGAAATGCCAATATAATATCTTCTCTTATTTCTTTATTTTTAATCTGCATAGATTCTTTAATTTCACCAATCTCTTCTGACATTAGCTCCAGTTTATTATTAATTTTTTCATCTATTTTCTCCATCTTTTCTTCTATTTCTTTAGTTTGAGATTTTAAAGCCTCCTGCAAGTCCTTTAGTGTCGAAGTTTGTGGGCATGACGAAGGGGAGAGGGCACCAAAGCCTGCAGATTTGATTGGTGTGCTGGCGAAGTCCCTGCACTCCTGGAGACCACAGCTTTCAATGGTTTCAATGACATCTTAAACCAGTAAAAGTCAGGCACTATCAGCTTTTAAGTTGTTATTCTCTGTTTTGATATAATATTAATTCCTTATCAAAGAAAGTGGGGAATATAAAAGCGGGATATAAATGGAATTTTTTTAAAAAAGGGATTCAAATCAAAAAAATTAAGATCTTACTATTCTCTTCTTAAAATTCTTATGATTTCTTGTGATTTTCTTATAGTCCTTTAATTTTCAATATCTGAACAATCACTTTCACTTTAAAAAAAAAAAACACCAGCCAAGCACTTTCGATTCTTGTTACAAAGAATCACTCAGGCGCCATCTTCCCCTTCCTTTTAAGACAATCGTTGAAACAGAAAGTTGAGATTCCAGAGTTAAAGTCTTATACTTGCTATTTATACAGCTCCAGCATCCGCTCTGCCTGCTTCAATTGCTCAAGATAACAATCAAATCCTGCAGGAGTGGATTCAGTGTCTTGCTCTGCTTGAAAGCAGAGAAGTCCTCCAATCCAGAATATCTCTGGGCTTCGGGGGAGCTCTCATCCTTCAAGCCCCAGAATAAATATTCTAGGGGAGGGAACTCTACTCCTACCCAGAACGTTCCCCTTCCCCGCTTTGCCCAAGGGGAAGGGTTTTCAAGCTGCAGAACAGCTGATTGTCGCTGCTCTGCAGCTTTAATGAGATCAGGGGGCTGGCAGTCGATCCCAACCGTCCGTGCCGCTGAAGAGCCACCCTGAAGTCATGACAAAACTGTTCTTGACCAATGTTATCAATACGATGAAATTTCACATAAAAATATTTAACTTTTATTTTCAACATTCACTAAAATATTGTTCATGTTATACTGTAAATCAGACTATAAACCCATCAAGACTGGTTGGAGAAATATGTAACAGATGCTGTCAACCAAGGAATATCATCTGACAGGACCCAGAAGGACAATCTTTTTGCCATAGCACCTGCCTTTTGGAACATCATCTTCCCAAAATTAATCTGGTCCCAATCATGCTAGTCTTTCAGAAAGCTATTAACACATTCTACAAATTAAGTTTGAAATTGTTTTAATTGGTTTCAGTGGTTTTCATTTTAGTTATTTATGTCTCCTGTTGTTTTTTGTTCATTCTGCGAGCTACCCAGAATCACATATGTGGGATGGGCAGTTATATAAATTGAATTAATTAATTAATTAATTAATCTGGCATTACATAAGAAGAGACTGATGGAGCTGACTAAAATTCTGTTAAGTCTTGTTTATTATTTCTTAGAGTGCTTTTCTAATAATTTCAGAAAGCTGATTAAATATGTTCAGGAATAAATATAAATATACATAAGGATTCTGGGTTGGACTTGGCAGTTCAACATGACTAAAAGCTCCTGATAGTGCTATCATATCAACAGTGAAATTGAGTTTGGAACACACCCACATGTAGCATATTATAGAAAAACTTGGCATAATCAGATGTGTCATAAACCTGGCAGAATTATGTGTTTAATTAACAACTTTGCAGATCTCAGTACAAATTCTCTGAGAAGAACTGGTTTCATGAGCAGCACCGGGAGAAAGGATACTTAATCTATGCAATGAAATGAAGCAATTGCCACTTATTCTTCCCTCAAAACAACAACTGATTGCAATAAGGTGTACAGCTAGTAGCTGTGAAATTATTGTTAAACATGTTTGTTTTATTTGCTTTTTTTAGTTGAGTGTCCTATGAGGAAGAATTGGTATACAAGAGAAGTGTTGGCTTTGGATCAATAGGTAGCAGACTGTCCAGTGCTACTCTTTTAAAGCACATGGCTAAGTGTGTACTAAATGTGCTAAAAAAATCTGGCAGGCTTTTGATATTCATATTTACCTCATCAACTTTCAGCCTGAAATGAGGTTTGTGGCAGAGATAGAGCCATGTTTTATCTAATGAAAATGATCAGCCCAGACTGCAATTCCATAATAGAAATCTGTAAGTTTTCCAACTAAGTTACAGGCTTCTAAAAGAAGCTGGTAATAATAAAACTTGTAATCAGCTTAAACCTGTTTTTAAAACTGGCTAGCAGTAGGATCTCATTGAGAAATGTACATCTGAGATGATGCCAGTGATACTTAGCACAGCTGTTCATGGATGTGTGCCTAATTGAATGTTGTTTGTCTCAAGATTTTCCAGTGCACTATTTCAAGTGGCATCCTGCAGCTGATGTATGATATAACCCACATTAACACCTCACCTGAAAAATGCATAATTACATACAAAATCACTGATTAGATACAAAATGTGAACAAATGCCAGTGGTTATATTTCAAGAATCATCCATGCCTTTACCCACAACAGAAAGACTGAATGCATTGTAACTCAGCATTATATTCATATCCTGTTTTTATAAAAGAGAAATAATAGTTCTATACATTTTAATAGTTTAGGTTTCCTTCTAACATATTATAAGCTAATAATCACAACACATGTCCATTTCCTTTCTAACTTTACAGTATATTTACTGCTAAAGCTTCATAATCCATACATATTTTACTAATGTCAGTGATAAATATTTATACAACATAAATCAGTAAATTTTATTATTATTATTTTCTGTATGGGTAAATCTTACTATATCACCTGGCTTCAAATGAAATTTCTAGGCATAGAATTAATGGTTTATAACTATTTATAAAAGAAAGAATGTAACACAGTAACATTCACAGTAACAAGATACTTCTCACAGTAACTTGGAGTCTTAGTGGACAATCACTTAAATATGTGTGTGGGAGCAGCCAAAAAAGCCATTGGAATCCTAGGTTTCATTAACAGAGGGATGGAGTCAAGATCACATGAAGTATTAGTATAGCTTTATATAGCCTTAGTAAGACTACACTTGGAATCTGCATACAATTTGGTCACCACAATTTTTAAAAAGGTGTTGAGACACTGGAAAGAGTGCAGAAAAGAGCAACAAAGATGATTAGGGCACTGGAGGCTAAAACGTATGAAGAATGGTTGCAGGAATTGGGACTCTAGTGTACTGGAAAGAGGGACCAAGGGAGACATGATAGCAGTGGTCCAATATTTGAGGAGCTACCACAAGAATGAGAGGGTCAACTTATTTTCCAAACACCTGAAGGCAAGATAAGAAAAAATGGATAGAAACTAACAAGGAGAGAAGCAACCTGGAACCAATGAGAAATTTCCTAACAGTGAAAACAATTAACTACTAGAATACCTTGCCTTCAGAATTTTAGGTGCCCCATCACTGGAGGCTTTTAAGAAGATACTGGACAGCACAGCCACTTGTTTGAAGTGGTATAGGTTCTGCTTGAGCAGGGGGTTGGACTAGAAGACCTTCAAGGTCCCTTCCAACTATGTTATTCTATGTTCTATGTTCTATTGTTTTTCCCTTAATTCTTTCAAATACTATTAAAGTTTAACTCATTATTATATCTAGCAATAAAAGCAATATATATCCAGTAACAGGTAGTCCTTGACTTACAACTGAGCCCAACATTTGTGTTACTGAGTGAGATAGTTGCTAAGTGAGTTTTTACAACTATTTATGCCACAGTTGTTAAGTGAATCACTACAATTGTTAAGTGAGTAACATGGTTTTTAAGTGAATCTGGTTTCCCTATTGACTGCTTGTCCAAGGTTGCAAAAGGTAATTAAATGACCCAGGACTCTGCAACTATCATAAATACGACTCAGTGGCCAAGCATTTGCATTTTGATCATGTGACCATGGGATGATGCAATGGTCATACATATGAGAAAATGATCATGTCACTTTTTGAGTGCTGTTGTAACTTTGAACAGTCAGTAAACAAACTGCTGTAAGTCAAGGAGTACCTGTATGTTTTATCTCTCCTTATTTAGAGTTATCTAGAACCTCCAGAGTTAATTAGCTAACACAGTTATAGGATTCAGTAGTGTACATCTGCCAAAAATGCTTGAGTGAAGCTACAAGAAAGATGAGCTGATTGTGTGAAGACCTCTGTTTGTCTATTGTATTGAAACAAATAGCTTCATAATCAAAGATAGGATAAAAAGGGAGCACTGTTACAGCAGAGAAGCTGTTTTGGCAAAGGCAAAGAATGTACTTGTTAAGTTGTGGGCTCTTTGGTACAGGAAGGAAGACACAAGGCTGAATGCAAGATAACTCATTCTTTATTCTTGCTAGAACTGTACTGAAGCTTGGGCTGCAACCAGCCACAATATATAGCAGCCAATAGGTTTGAACCCAGTCTTGCCACCTGGGGCTAGCCAATTACAGGACCGGAGATGGCTAGTCTAGGTTACTGGGGAGCCGTTAGCCGCTCCAGCAATGCATGTGGTGTAACACCACAAGCTTAGTACATAACACCCCTCCCCCCCTTAGATCAGACTATGGCAACCGTGATTTAGTCTTGACAGCTGTCAAGACTTATTAATCAACTCACATACAACTGTAGTGATAATAATAAAATAATAATAAAAATAATAAATAATAATAAGTTCACTATGGCTACAATGAGATTAAACAAAGTCTCATGAACAGGCTTACATTTCAGTAATGGTAGTTTCACAATGCACAAGTTTCTGTAGTTAGTGGTACAGTTTTACAACACTATGCATCACTTTATTTTACAAAGTAATCTATGAGGTACGCAGGAGGCTTGTGTGGCCTAGAGGAATGTCTTGGTGTTCCTATCACTTTGTGGTCTACCAGTTTACTCAGTGAGCTGGATAGACCCATGTCCCTTTGTGCTCCAGTGTCAAGGGGAATCAAAATGCTCTGGCTGGCCTCACCAGGTTGGCCCACCCCAGAGTCAGTCTGTTCTGCAGAGTAGGCATAACAGTTGCTGAGGTTCGGCTGGCTCACTTTGTCAGGGGTTCCATGTTGCACTCCCATGCTACACGGTTCTTCCTCAGATTCCATCTCCACTGAGAAGGAAAAACCCTGGTGGTTCAAGTGAGGGCTGACTTGGCTGCAAGTTTGAGGACCTTGGGAGGGACTTATGATGCAGTCCTCACTTAATGGCCATTCTTTTCCTGAGTTGATCAATGTGTCTTCTGACAACTTGCCCTCCCTCCCTCCAACCCCACTTCATAAGATAAGGGTCCAGATGCCTTGGTTACTTCCAGCCATTTTGAGTGGCTATCCACTACTTTCAGGAAAAGCTGCCCATAAATTCCCTTGACCATAGTTCCTGGCCCAAACCCAATTGCCCATGTGCAGCCCCCTTGGAGGCTTTGGTCGAGAGGCTTCTGCTGCCACTCTGTCTGGATGCAACCTGTACTGTTTAGTAATCAAACTCCTCCCCCAATGTAGTTCTGCAGGACTTTTACCTGTGGCCATGCAGGGTGTAGAATGCTGGCAGAGTAAAAAATCTGCCAATCTGTGATGCCAGTCACCTGTAACAATGCGCTTGAGTGCCTCCTTCATTGTCCTCACCATGAGTTCAGCTTGACCATTAGAAGATGGATGAAAAGGTGCAGACATTGCATGTCTGATGAGATTAGCTCTAAGGAAAACCTGAAATTCAGCAGCAGTGAATTGGGCCCCATTGTCAGAAACTAAGACATCAGGCAACCCATGTGTTGCAAAGAGTTTTCTCAGCACCTGGATGGTCCTAACAGTAGTCATGTTAGGAATTGGAATTACTTCCAGCCATTTTGAGTGGCTATCCACTACTATCAGGAAAAGCTGCCCCTGAAAAGCCCCAGAGTAGTCTATGTGAATCCTAGACCAGGGAGTGTGCGTTTCCTCCCACCTGTGAACTGGGGCCTGAGGCATTTCAGGCCTCGATTGCTGGCATGTATAACAACCATGGACATGACCCTTGATGGCCTTATCAAGGCCAGGCCACCAAAGGTAGCTTCTAGCTAAGGCTTTCATTCTGACAATGCCTGGATGGCCTTCATGTAAGGATTGTAAGACCCTGCCTTTAAGAGAAGTGGGAATTATGACTCTGTCTCCCCATAAAATGCACCCTTTATGTGCAGACAACTCATGTCTCCCGACAAAAAAACTTTGAAATTTAGAACCTGGACTTTTTTCCAACCAGCCCATGTATACCCATGACAACATTCTACTAAGTATTTTATCTGTGGCAGTTTCAGCAGCAATGTCCCCTGCATGGAGGGGAACTCAAGGATGTCCTGTATGGACAGTATTCTAGCAGCAGGAGCTGGATCTGGATACATTAGTGGCAGTGGTAATCTGCTGAGGCCATCAGTGCGGCCCATTTCGTTCCCTGGTTTGTGAATTAGTTTAAAATTATATGCAGACAGAAAAATAGACCATCTCAACATTCTTGGAGATAGTATGTGTGTGTGTGGGGGGGTGTTTGTTTGTTGTGAACAGTCCCAATAGAGGTTTGTGGTCAGTGTAGACAGTGAAATACCTGCCATATAAATAATCATAAAAATGTTTAATTCCAGCAACTATGGCCAGGGCCTCTTTGTCAATCTGGGCATAGTTGCGCTCTGCAGAGGACAAGGTCCTTGAGTAAAATGCTATAGGAACCTGTTCCCATGTTTTTCTAAATGGCTTAAAACTGCCCCCAGCCCATAGGGAGATGCATCACATGCAAGACATACAGGTTTAGACTCTATGTAATGAGTTACAGTGGAGTTTTCAGACAATAGTTCTTTCATGTAAATTAGTCCATTTCCAAGGAGCTTTTTTTGTCAAGTAGCCTGTGGAGGGGCTTTGCTGTTGCTGCCTTATGCAGTAGGAATGTATGAAAAAATTTAGGAGACCCAAAAATGCTTGAAGCTCTCCTTTTGATTTGGGCCTAGGAGCCATCTTAATGGCCTTCACTTTAGAATCAGTGGGGTGAATGCCGTTAGTATCAGTTTGGAACCCCAAGAATTCTGTTGATGAAACCCCAATACTACACTTGTTCTTTTTTAATTTGAGGCCTGCTTCATGAAGCCTCTGCAAAACAGCCCTGAGCCTTCTCGCCAACACTTCTGGGGATTCCCCTGCAATAAGAACATCATCAAAATAAGGGCAGACACCCTGAATACCCTTAAGTGTGCGTTCCATAATCCCTTGGAAAATACCCGGTGCAATACTGACTCCAAACAATAAGCGCTTAATTTTGAATGCCCCTCTGTGAGTCACGATAGTTTGAGCCACGGCTGTGGCCTCATCAACCAGCAATTGCTAATATGCCTGTGTTAAATCAAGTTTAACGAAAATGGTTCTCCCTTGCAAGGAGGCTAAAATATGGTTGACCACAGGAACCGGGTAAGCGTGTAGCTTGAGGGCCTTATTTAATGTGCATTTATAATCAGTGCAAATGCGAACTTCCCCATTGGCCTTAAGTGGGGTGACAATAGGATTTTCCCACTCCCCCCCATCAACAGGCTGTAACACGCCCTGTTCTACAAGCTTATTGATTTCGGAATCAGTTTTGTGTTTTATTGCAAAGAGGACCCTGTGAGGTTTAACCCTAATTGGAACAACGTTAGCATCTAACTTAAAAGAAATAGGCAGGCCTGTGTAAGTCCCCAGGGTTGAACCAAAAATATCCACGTATTCTTCGCACATGACATGAGGTCTGCAATTTGTGTCCGGTTTATGCCAGTAATCTGAATACCTAAGGCATCAAACCAATCAAGTCCAGTAAGACTCATTCTTTGGCCCCCTACTACTATTACATCCAGGTGCCCCAAAAACCCTTTAAATTTTACCAGTAATGTGGCTTTACCCTTAACTTTAATGTGAGCATTCTGAAAATTCGTTAAAATGATATCTGAGGGTCTTAGTTTAGCCCAATTGTTACTGCACCTACACACGAAGTCAAATGTGTCTTGTGAAATGATTGAGACTGCAGAGCCAGAGTCCAATTCCATTTTACATGGAACTCCTTGTAGCTCTACCAAGAACTTAAGTTTGGGTTTGAGGGGGCATCGAGCCCCGGTGTGGCATACACTTCTAAGGCTTCTGCAGAATCCCACACTAACTGGACCCTGTGCCCCAGTACCTCTCCTAGTCAGTTCTTCCGACTGGCATTTGGGTGGCCGGTGTCTCTGGCGGGCTCTGCAAACCACCATGATGTGGCCTGTTCTTCTGCAAGCTCTCCACGTGGCTGAGCGAAATCTGCAATTGGCGTGAAGATGGTTGCCTCCGCACCCCTTACATCTTGGTAAGAGAACTGCCTTGTAACCGTCTTCTCACTGGTGGTTGCTGCGGTTTTGTGCATTGGATTGCCTTTGAAGTCTGTTGATCTTCGGGTTCTTCTTATGATGATTCTCCAGTGCATTTGGCAACCTCTAGATGGACAAATCTTCAACTTTTGAAGGTTTGGTAGGCTGAACTGTGCACCATGCCCCTGGCACCTCGTCCTGTGCCTCGGAAAACGTTAAGTTGGGTCTAGCAAACAGTCTCTGCTGAAGTGTTCTGTCCCAAAGGCCACAGACGAGCCAGTCTCTTAGTCATTATTCTAAGTTTGAGAACATGCAAAGGCGTGCGGCCTGTCTTAGGCCTGCAATGAACTCCGAAGCTGTCTCCCCGGGGAGCTGCACTCTTTGGTCGAATTTGAATTGCCACACCATCTCTGACATCTTGGGCTGGAAGTGCCCAGTTAGCTTCTTTTTATGGTTTGCGTATGAGACTGCTTCAATGGGTGTCGGCGCAAAAAGATTGTCTGCCAGGTCTAAAGATGCTGGGCCGCACACGCAAAGCAATGTGGCGGCCTTCAGGCCTTCCCCCACAATCTGATTTGCTCAGACAGTTTTCTACTTGCGAAAGGTAAGATGGCCATTCTTCCGGATGCTTCACATCAAGTTCTCTTAATTTGCTGACCTTCAGAATTCTTCCTTCAATTTCCTGCGATCTTTGGATTCTGCTTCTAGCGTCAGGGAATGTGTCCGCTGAGTGCGAGGCCACTAGTGTGGCTTACTGGGGGGGGGGGGAAATGTCTCTTTCCTCTGGTGTGTGCTGCTGACCCCTCGTTGACTTCAGCTCTTAATCGGCGAAGCAGGATCCCATCCTCGTCAACACTGTTAGGTCGTGGGCTCTTTGGTGCAGGAAGGAAGACACAAGGCTGAGTACAAGATAACTCATTCTTTATTCTTGCTAGAACTGTACTGAAGCTTGGGCTGCAACCAGCCACAATATATAGTCTAGCCCCTAGGCAGCAGCCAATAGGTTTGAACCCACTCTTGCCGCCTGGGGCTAGCCAATTGCAGGACTGGAGATGGCTAGTCTAGGTTACTGGGGAGCCATTAGCTGCTCCAGCAATGCATGTGTTGTAACACCACAAGCCCAGTACATAACAGTACTGTACCAATAAAATTACAAATCAGTACTTTATATTTTGTTACTATGAATATCTCATACTACTTTATCCGATTGGTACTGTATATTATGATTTATCAGTTTTTGTATATAGCTTATGATTTATGATTGTATCTTATGATATATGATCTATGACTTATCACTTTGTTATTTGTATGTACACTGAGAGCTTGTGCATCAAAGACCAATTCCTTGTGTGTCCAATCACACTTGGCAAATAAATTATTCTATTCTATTCTATTCTATTCTATTCTATTCTACTCCACTCCACCCCACCCCACCCCACCCCACCCCACTCCACTCCACTCCACTCCACTCCACTCCACTCCACTCCACTCCACTCCATTCTATTCTATTCTATTCTATTCTATTCTATTCTATTCTATTCTAT
>JAKJMR010000251.1:168633-192264 GCA_024449315.1 Daboia siamensis | reverse complement strand
ATTCTATTCTATTCTATTCTATTCTATTCTATTCTATTCTATTCTATTCTATTCTATTCTATTCTTTTCTATTCTATTTTTTTAAAAAAATCACCTACACAAATCTTCCCCTGGAACATACATATATATAGGGACTCAACTTACAATTGAAATTGAGCCCAGAATTACAGTCTTAAATTACCCTATTCTTTGAGTGAATCATCACATGACCAATTCCATTTTACTACTATTTTGCTTCAGTCGTTAAGCAAATCCATATTCATTAAGCAAACCTATTTTCCACAATGGGCTTTTTTTTTTGCCAGAAACCCAAAATAAATGCTGTTTTCAGCAAAAACAATGTTGTAAATTATGGCCATATGCCTGCAGGATGCTACAAACAGCTTTAAATGTGTACCAGTTGCAGAACACCCAAATGGTGTTCATATATCTACAACTGTTGAAACTTCAAATCTGGTTCATAAGTACCTTTTCTGGTGTTTGTTGTAACTTCAAATTACTGTTTGTGAATCAAGGAATGCCTGTAGCCAATGGCTTTTTTTTTTCCTAATGCAAATCAAGAACTGAGAATATAGTCATTAATACTGCATACCAAAAATTAAAAAAAAAAAAAGAAATGACTATATAATTACCACAAACATGTAATCAAAGATCTGATGATGATGATGTTGTGAAATGAACTTTTCTTTTTAATTTTGAACAGTTGGACATTTATGAAATAAATTATTTATAAAATTACTACTTTATAAAGATGATAGTCAAAGAACCTAGCACAATTTAGAATGGATAGAACCTTTATTAGCTGAATCTATCTGCATGTAAGGGACACAGTGGCTCAGTGGGTTAGGACTCTGAGCTTGTTGATCAGAAGGTCGGCAGTTTGGTGGGTCGAATCCCAAGTGCCATGTAGCAGAGTGAGCGCCTGTTACTCATCCCAGCTTCTGCCAACCTAGCAGTTCGAAAGCATGTAAAAATGCAAGTAGAAAAATAGGGACCACTACAGTGGGAAGGTAACAGCGTTCCGTGCGCCTTTGGCTTCTAGTCATGCCGGCCACATGACCACGGAGTCGTCCTCGGACAAATGCTGGCTCTTCGGCTTTGAAACGGAGATGAGCACCAGCCCCTAGAGTTGGAAACGACTAGCACGCATGTGCGGGGGAACCTTTACCTTTACCTTTATCTCCATGTATTCTTCAGATTATCTACTAAACAGCTAGAGGTTTATATTAGATAGAATAAGAATGAAATGAAGTTAAGATTTATTTACGGTCCACTCAGTGAGATTTCTGCTTTGTGTTCACTGTTTTAGTGCATCTTAGTACTAAAACTGTGTAAATACCTAATTTTTAGGAGACAGAGAAAGTTTTTCTGGTTTTTTTTTTTCAAAATTACAGAAAGTGCAATGCCACAATGTTACATATTATAATAGAAAAACAGTTCAAAAAAGCTGTGGTGGAAAACTACATCATATAGCATTTTCCAAGAAATAAATCCTCACATATATTTATTATTTTCCACAGACGATGACTACCACATCTGGGCTTCTGAATAACCCTGTGTGATCCTCAAGAAGCTTTAGGCCAGACATGTCAAACTTGTGACATCACATGACATCACACAATGTATCGGGATGGTTTTTCCATTGCTGACAATGGGATGGGCACATGACGCATCCGGCCCGCAGACCGATGCTTTAGGAGTTTTGGAATCAGAGCACCTGGACAACACCAACTTCAACTTGGACATGTCTTAACATTTTAAAATCAGATTAATGTGATCCTGTGTTTAGTATTCAGATTAATCTAGTACACATCTCCAATGTACATGTGTGTATCTGTGTGTGTATGTCTGTATATATACTTACATATATACATTTCCAAACAGGTTATTTCTTTGCATAATCAGCAAAGATTGGTATAAGATATCATTGGTATATTATTCCAGATTTATTACTAAAATTAACAGTATGTTTTCAAAATATCGCTGTAAATAAAATAAGAAGATCAGATCATTCTTCAAATCCAGTTGACATTCTTCAAAGTTCAACAATTGTGGAAAATGATGCATGATTTCATCCAGTATGAAATAAATCTTGAAAACTGAAAACTTCCACTTCACCCTTTAATATCTTATAAAATTCTATAAAGCAATTTATTCCCATAATGTATAATGAATTAGCTTTATATATGATAACTGCCCCCTTCATGGATTAATGCCTTGTCGTGGCGAAGGGGCTTGTGTAATTCAATGAAGCTATGAGCTATGCCGTGCAGGGCCACCCAAGATGGACAAGTCATAGCCGAGAGTTCTGACAAAACATGATCCACTGGAGAAGGAAATGGCAACCCACTCCAGTATCTTTGCCATGAAAACCCTATGGACAGTACCAAAAGGCAAAATAATATGACGCTGCAAGATGAGCCCCTCAGGTCGGAAGGCGTCCAATATGCTACTGGGGAAGAGCAGAGGGCTAGTACTAGTAGCGCCAGAAAGAATGAATATACTGTTGAATATACAGTAGAGGTGACAAATAGATTTAAGGAATTAGATCTGATAGACAGAGTGCCTGAAGAACTATGGACAGAGGTTCATGACATTGTACAACAGGTAGCAACCAAAACCATCCCAAAAAAAAAGAAATGCAAGAAAGCAAAATGGATGTCTGAGGAAGTTTTGCAAATAGCTGAGGAAAGGAGGGAAGCAAAAGGCAAGGGAGAAAAAGAAAGATACGCCCAATTGAATGCAGAATTCCAGAGAATAGCTAGAGGAGATAAGAATGGCTTGTTAAATGAACAGTGCAAAGAAATAGAAGAAAACAATAGAATAAGGAGGACCAGAGATCTTTTCAAGAAAATTGGAGAGATGAAGGGAACGTTTCATGCAAAACTGGGCATGATAAAGTACCAAAATGGCAGGGACCTAACAGAGGCAGAAGAGATTAAGAAGCGGTGGCAAAATTACACAGAAGAACTATACAAGAATGAGCTTAACGTCCCTGATAATCACAATGAGGTGGTCACTGACCTCGAGCCAGACATCCTAGAATGTGAAGTGAAGTGGGCCTTAGAAAAGCTGAGCAACAACAAAGCTAGTGGAGGTGACAGTATTCCAGCTGAACTATTCAAAATCTTAAAAGACAATGTAGTAAAAGTGCTACACTCAATTTTCCAGCAAATTTGGAAAACTCAACAGTGGCCACAGGATTGGAAAAGATCAGTTTACATTCCAATTCCAAAGAAAGGCAGTGCCAAAGAATGTTCAAACTATCGCACCATTGCACTCATTTCTCATGCTAGTAAAGTCATGCTTAAAATCCTACAAGCTAGACTTCAGCAGTATGTGGATCGAGAACTACCAGAAGTACAGGCAGGATTTCGAAGAGGCAGAGGAACTAGAGATCAAATTGCCAACATACGCTGGATCATAGAGAAAGCTAGGGAGTTCCAGAAAAACATCTACTTCTGCTTCATTGACTATGCTAAAGCCTTTGATTGTGTGGATCATAACAAACTGTGGCAAGTTCTTAAAGAGATGGATGTACCAGACCATCTAATTTGTCTCTTGAGAAACCTATATGCGGGTCAAGAAGCAACAGTGAGAACTGGACACGGAACCACTGATTGGTTCAAAATTGGGAAAGGAGTCCGGCAAGGCTGTATACTATCGCCCTGCCTATTTAACTTATATGCAGAGCACATCATGAGAAAGGCAGGGCTAGATGAATCAAAAGTTGGAATTAAGATTGCTGGAAGAAATATCAACAACCTTAGATACGCAGATGATACCACTTTAATGGCAGAAAGTGAAGAAGAACTAAAGAGCCTCTTGTTGCGGGTGAAGAAGGAGAGTGCAAAACCAGTGAATTTCAAATGCTATGAGGTAATATTTTTAATTTGTCATTAATTAGTTATATAAATATATAAATAATTAAATATATTGAATATATAATGTCACGTTAAAGACTAAAGATCACTGCAAAATGTGAACTAAAAATGAATATCAGGAAATTTGATTAAAACAAAATGGAACCTGGACTGAATTATACACTTCAATAAGTCACAAGTTAAAGGCATATTATAAAAAAATCCTGAAACTTAACATTAAGAAAACCAAGATCATGGCATCTGGCCCTCTCAATTCCTGGCAAATAGATGGGGAAGAAATGGAGATAGTGACAGATTTTATTTTCCTGGGCTCCAAGATCACTGCAGATGGGGACTGTAGCCAAGAAATTAAAAGATGCTTGCTCCTCGGGAGGAAAGCCATGGCAAATCTAGACAGCACACTAAAAAGCAGAGACATCACCCTGTCAACAAAAGTACGTATACTCAAGGCTATGGTCTTCCCAGTTGCAATGTATGGCAGTGAAAGTTGGACCATAAAAGAGGCTGAGCGCCAAAGAATTGAGGCCTTTGAATTATGGTGCTGGAGAAGACTCCTGCGAGTCCCTTGGACTGCAAGGCGATCAAACCGGTCAGTCCTAGAGGAGATCAATCCTGACTGCTCTTTAGAAGGCCAGATCCTGAAGCTAAAACTCAAATACTTTGGCCACCTAATGAGAAGGAAGGACTCACTGGAGAAGAGCCTAATGCTGGGAAAGATCGAGGGGAATAGAAGAAGGGGACGACAGAGAATGAGGTGGCTGGATGGAGTCACTGAAGCAGTAGGCGTGAGCTTAGATGGATTCCAGAAGATGGTAGAGGACAGGAAGGCCTGGAGGAATGTTGTCCATATGGTCACGATGGGTCGGACACGACTTCGCAGCTCACAACAACATGATAATTGCTGCAACACTATACACTGATTACTGAAAAGGATGTCTGATTCTTCACTATATCTTAATAAATCTGACATAAGTTTCATCTCAAACTGCAAATAAATTTTCAACTATAATCTAACATACTGATACTACACCGCATTCAAAATTTTATTTTAGCTATGCACATATTTGAATTTTAATGAGATCACTAAATCAGAATAGATTTTTTTATAATATGCCTTTAACTTGTGACTTATTGAAGTGTATAATTCAGTCCAGGTTCCATTTTGTTTTAATCAAATTTCCTGATATTCATTTTTAGTTCACATTTTGCAGTGATCTTTAGTCTTTAACGTGACATTATATATTCAATATATTTAATTATTTATATATTTATATAACTAATTAATGACAAATTAAAAATATTACCTCATAGCATTTGAAATTCACTGGTTTATTTATCTATTATCATATTATTTCATTTTTTATGTTTTCATAGGTTCTTGTTTATATGTTTTCTTTAAGGTGTTCAATAAAGAAAAAATATATTTCTTTTCATGAACTATACATGAGGGGAAACTGGAGTTCCAATACATTTTTGTCTGTGGTACACATGGCTAAAGTGAGATCACAATCATACTAGTGAACATTTTCTCTCACCAGAAAATTATTGAATTACAGATACAATAATTTTTCACAGTATGAGTCTGAGAAAAATCAAGTTACAGTCAGAATTCCTGAAACGTTTTATCTCTTTAACTTAAATTCAATACAAACCTATGTTTCTTTTGTTACTTTTGAGAAACTTCACTACTGAAACATTACTTCAGCATGGGATAAATTTCCTAGCTGCAGGAGTTCAATTTAAAGAAGATATCTAGTATTAGAGGTCAGAAGATTCATTGACTTGATCATGCAGCAGTTCAACAAATAGCAACTCAGAAGTAACAAAAGCAGTAAGTAAAAGAGTTTTGCTAAAGCTTTGCTTCAGGTTTTTGCTATTGCTAAGTATTGCTATTCACAAAGCAATGCGGCTGATGGATGTAAAAACCATTTGAGAGCTAAAATGGCTTACTTCCTTTGCTATCATTTCTTCTCTATATTTGACATCATATTTACTACTTGTACAATTATTTCATTCTGTACAGATTGTACAATCATCATTTTATCATGTAATGTGAGTTACATTGGACTATATCAAGAGTTCAAAATGTTAACTAGAATATTTTGTAGTGAAATATTCAGGAACATTTTGATGTATCTTATCTTGGGTTGATACATCAGTGAAAATAATTTTTTTTAAACAGGATTCAATTATGTAATGATCATCAATGGACATCTGTCACCAAAGCTACAGTTTTGGGTATTATCATTTTGTATGTGTTATAGGTATGGAAATTGCTTTGAGAGCTGTGTCTGAAAACTGAAAATATCTATACTGATATATATTTTCTAAAATTTTCATAATTTTCGGTTTACAAAGTTACTTTCTTTAGTAAACTTCATGGGTTTTGATCACAAAAAAATAGCTGAGAATGACTAGTGAAAGAAAAAATAAACAGAAATTACCTTCTTCCTCCTTCACCTCCTTCCCTCCTTATTTCAAGTAATAACTTCTCCAAATCAAACTAAACTTCTAGTGATTTCATGGATGCATACACATTGGATTTTGCGGGGAGCAAAAGTAATTTGCAGTACCTACTATTAGGATAGTAAGGTCAGTTTCCCCTACTAAGAGTGACTAGAAGATAAAAATAAAAATAAAATAAAAAGTGAATCCTTTTGTTAAGCTAAATGTTAAGTAGTGTGGGTAGACCGATCCGGACAGATGACAAGACGCCGAGGTTAAGCTACGCTTTTAATTGTGGTTGAACTGAGGAGCCTCCACAGCTTGCCTCCTTTAAATACTGTTGCCGGCAAGCCAGTGTCCAATCCACATCCTTAAAAGATCCCGCCAGAACGGCCTGACCAATAGGACGGGAGCTAGGAAGCCACCGGCTGTTGCCGGGTGCAGCTCAGCTGGTATTCAGCTGAGCTGTCAGCATACATTGCCTGGCAACATTCAATATATAACATTCCCTTCCCCCCCCCAACAAGAAAATAACACAACAACAACTAACAATAACAACTCCTTAAGAATGACAAAATCCTGCAAATATGCGGGAGGCCTGCGTATTCTGTTAGAACGTCTCAAAGGTAACTCTGCCCTTCCTGGGGATTGGCTATGATCTTCCCAGCTAACCACTGGGCTGGAATTGGGGTTCCCCATCTGTTCCCCCGGGTCCTGGGATGCCTGACTAGTGTCCTGGCTGTCCTCCGTATGCGTGGTTGGCATATATTCAAGTGAGGGCCCTTCAGGAGTTACAGTGGTTGCTGGGGGAGATGCTGATTCCCTGATGTTGGCCTCCCCCTCCGGTTGGTTTTCAGGGGCTCGCCTCCGTAACTGGTCTAAATGCCTTCTAAACTGTTGGCCCCCTTCCCCCTCAATAACATAAGACACAGGCCCATTTTTTGCAATCACCACCCCTTGAATCCAAAAGTCCCCTGCAGCGTAATTTCTGGCCCACACAAGGTCCCCCACTGTCAATCCTTTTACAGTAGAGAATTGTTCTGGGTCCGTCGCCACACGATCTGGGTGTAACCTGTCCAGTTTTGTTTTGAGGCGTCGGCCCCACCGCAGTTCCGCTGGGCACTTGCCGGTGGTGGTGGATGGGGTGGTGTGTTGGCTCAACAGGAATTGTGCCAGTCTTTGATGCCAGTCTCCAGTGATGATCCGTTTCAGGGCGTCTTTAGTTGACCTTACCATGCGTTCTGCAAGGCCGTTAGTCTCCGGGTGGAAGGGGGCAGACGTGATGTGCCTAATCACGTTGGATCTGTTGAAGGCCTGAAAATCAGCAGACGTAAATTGTGGGCCGTTGTCTGACACAATGACATCAGGTAGGCCATGTGTGGCAAAAAGACCCTGCAGTACTTGTATGGTTTTGGATGTGGTCATGCTGGACACGGGAACAACCTCCAACCATTTGGAGTAACTGTCCACAACTATGAGGAAAAGGTGGCCTTGAAAGGGGCCTGCATAGTCAATGTGGATTCTTGACCAGGGCATAGATGTTGGTTCCCATTTTAACACTGGGTGATGTGGTTGGTTGGGCCTGTTTTTTTGGCACTGATAGCACCCTGCAACCTGATGTTCAATGTCTTTGTCAAGGCCTGGCCACTAAACATAGCTGCGGGCCAGGGCCTTCATCCTAACCATGCCAGGATGCCCTTCATGTAACGCCTGCAATACCCTACTTCTCCATTTGTCGGGGACTATGACCCTACTACCCCATAGCAGACAACCTTTATGTGATGATATTTCATTTCGACAGGTGTAGTATTGTTGGAAGTCCTTGCCAGGGCTTTGCGACTGCCAGCCAGATGCCACCCAGGCTGCTACTCTGCTTAAGATCCTGTCCTTACTTGTGCTACTGGCTATGTCTTTGGCTTGGAGGGGTGAGTCAGGGAGATCCTGAATGGTCAAGAGATTACAAACTGGGGCTGGGTCTGGCTCCACAATAGACAGGGGAAGTCTACTTAGAGCATCAGCGTGCCCCATGTCTTTCCCTGGTTTGTATTTTAAGTCGTAAGAGTAAGCTGACAGGAAGACAGACCAACGTAAAACCCTGGGGGATAATATTTGAGGTGTTACTTTGTTGGTTGTGAATAACCCCAACAGAGGTTGTGGTCAGTGAAGATGACAAATTTCCTACCATACAGGTAGTCATGAAACTTTTTAACCCCTGCTACCAGGGCTAAAGCCTCTTTATCTATCTGTGCATAGTTCCTTTCAGCAGGTGTAAGTGTCCTAGAGTAAAAAGCAATTGGCTTTTGCTCCCCTGTATCTTCTAAGTGACTAAGCACAGCGCCTACTCCATAAGGAGAGGCATCACGTGCTATGCAGACAGGCTTCCCTTCCACAAAGTGAGTGACAGCTGAGTTTCTTGAGAGTAAGTGTTTTAGAGTTTTGAAGCTATTATCATGTATTGTGGACCATTTCCACGAGGCATTTTTATCCAGCAACCTATGCAGAGGTTCTGCGATGGTTGCCTTGTGGGGTAAGAATGAATGATAGAAATTGATTAACCCTAAAAATGCCTGGAGTTCAGCTTTATTTTTGGGAGTAGGGGCCAGCTTGATAGCTTTTACTTTAGAGTCAGTGGGGTGGATGCCTTGTGCATCAATCCTGAATCCTAAAAATTCGGTTCATTTTACTCCAATACAACATTTTTCTTTTTGTAATTTTAAACCGGCAGTCCTGAACCTGCCAAGCACCTCTCTAAGCCTGTCAGCTAACTGTGTCTCAGATTCACCAGCGATCAGCACATCGTCAAAATATGGGCACACACCAGGGATACCTTTTAGCGTTTTTTCCATGATTTCCTGGAAAATTCCAGGAGCTACAGCAATTCCAAATTGTAAGCGATTTACGCGAAAGGCTCCCTTGTGTGTAACAATAGTTTGAATGTCAGCTGTTTCGCGGGAAACTGGAAGTTGCTGATACGCCTGCGCCAAGTCAAGCTTGGCAAAGATGGCGTCGGACTGTATCGCTGCGAGGACGTGCTTTACCGAGGGGACCGGGTAAGCATGCGGATTCAAGGCCCTGTTTACAGAAGCCTTATAATCTGCACAAATTCTTATTTTCCCATTAGGTTTTAGGGGGGTGACAATAGGCGTTTCCCATTCCCCCCCCCTCTACGGGTTCTAGGATTCCCTGTTCCACTAATTTATCTAACTCTTCCTCAACTCTCTGTTTTAACGCGAACGGGACCCGTCTTGCCTTTATTCTTACGGGCAGGATTTTGGGGTTAAGTTTTAAGTTAACTGGGGGCCCTGTGTATTTCCCTAACCCACCCCCAAACACGTCTGTAAACTCATTACAGACGGAGTCTAGGCTATTAGATTGGACGCTGTTTATTCCCCCTAGCCAGATGCCCAGGGGCTTGAACCAATCTAATCCCACTAAATTTGTCCTTTTCCCTTCGGTTATGAGAATTTTTAGCTGACCCTGGAATTTTTTAAACTTAACTTGCACTGCGGCTTGTCCTCTTAGTTTAATAGGGGAACGTTGGAAGTCTGTTAATTTAATTTTTGTGGGTGCTATGCCTATCTGCTGTCTGTTTTTAGAACAAATTAGGGAAAGGGTCTCTGAAGAAATTAAGGAGACGGGTGAGCCTGAATCCACCTCCATTAAGCAGGGGATTCCTTCTATTCTGACAGTGATTTGGATTTTTGGCTTGAGTGGCGGGTAGATTGCTGACTGGCAAGCCACTACCAAATTCTCTATAATCTGGGGTGCCCTGGTCCCTGTGGATTTTTTGGGAAAACTGGTACCTGCAGACTGCTCATCAATGTCGTTTAGGTTGTCACGGTTCCGGGCTCGGCAAACGGCTTGTATGTGGCCGGTTTTGCCACAAGCATGGCATTTGGCCCCGCGGAAACGGCAGGATGCTCTGGGGTGGTTGCCCCCGCAGCTGGCACAATTATGGCTGTTTCCACCGGTGTTCTGGTTAGGTGCTCTAGTGCTTCTGCTGGCCCCGGCCGGCTTCTTTTGCGTTTGGTTGTGGGCACGGCGGTTCTTCCACTTCTCCAGCCTTTGTAGAATGGCATCTATTTCGGCTTCGTTGGCTTGTTCACCCTCTTCGCTGTCAGCGGTGTTCTCTTGGTGCACAGTGCCGTTCGGGTTGTTTTTATGTTGGAGCGCATTCTTTTCGTTAATGGCCTCCTGAGCCATTATTTCGTTGACCACTTCTGACAGGCTTAGAGTTGGTTTGGCTATTATTTTTTGCTGGAGGTCCAGGTCTGGGAACCTGCACATTCGGGCGGCTTGACGCACGGCGGCCACGAAGTCCATCGCCGATTCGCCTGGCAGCTGGTTCCTTTGGATGTACCGGAGTCGCCAGTAGATCTCTGACTTCTTAGGCATGAAGTGTTGGCTCAATTTGCTGACGAGGTCAGCATAGGGAATTGACGAGACTGGCTCTGGGATGCTCAGCCCGACAGCTACATCATATACAGCTGGCCCGCTGATGCAAAGCAATGCCGCTGCCTTCTCCTTGTCTTCCGTGATTTTGTTCATGAGTAGATAACCCTCGACTTGTCCCAGGTGGGACTCCCACTGTCCCGGATAGTGGACATCGAACTCGCGGATGTGTCCGATTTTCGTCATTCTGTCCGGTCTGGATACAGCTCTTATCAGGAAGGAATAAATCAGGAGAGTTTTCTCTTCCCACCTTTCCCGCATTTACTAGTGCTTCAGCTCTAGTGACTCAGCTAGTGTTCAGCTCAAGCAGTATCCCATCCTCGTCGCCACTGTTAAGTAGTGTGGGTAGACCGATCCGGACAGATGACAAGACACCGAGGTTAAGCTACGCTTTTAATTGTGGTTGAACTGAGGAGCCTCCACAGCTTGCCTCCTTTAAATACTGTTGCCGGCAAGCCAGTGTCCAATCCACATCCTTAAAAGATCCCGCCAGAACGGCCTGACCAATAGGACGGGAGCTAGGAAGCCACCGGTTGTTGCCGGGTGCAGCTCAGCTGGTGTTCAGCTGAGCTGTCAGCATACATTGCCTGGCAACATTCAATATATAACACTAAACTTCAATATGTTAATGTATATCTGGTTTAGTTATTGAAAACAACTTTAAACATATTATAATGTTGGTATATTTAATATCTTATCAAGAAGATAAGGTAAGTCATAAATTGTAGTGTCATTAACAATTATAACAATAACAATATCTACTTTGACATATAGTCTAAAAAGAAGAAACAGGAATACACAAACTACAATATATTTTGATATTAGTATCTGAGACAATTTTACAGCACATCTTAAGAGAATTGATCAGTTGACAGTGAAATAATTTTTTTTTAATTGAAAAGTTTTTCAATACGTTTTATCTTTAACAAAACATCCCCTCCCCACCCCCTCCCTCCCTTCCCAACCCAACCCCACCCTCCCACCCTCCCCTTCCCCCCTCCCCAACTTCCCAGAGCTAAATACAAGGTATAAAAGTAAAAAACAAACATAAACTACCATATGCTAATAACAATAAATTATTAGGTCTACCGCACTTTAGCTCTTATAAAATGACTACAAGCAATATAAATATCCCATCAATACTTATTCAAATGCTAAATGGAACTTTTTAGTCCCATATTTATTCTGGATGTAATCAATCTATTTTTTCCACTCCACAATATATCGTTGTTGCGAATGGTCTTTCAGATACGCTGAAATCTTTGCCATTTCCGCCAGGTCAGAAACCTTTAAAGTCCATTCCTCTATAGTCAGCAGTTCTTCCTTCTTCCAGTATTGCCCTATTAAAAGTCTTGCTGCCGTAATTAAGTTCAACATCAGCTTAATGTCCACAACAGTAGTATCAGTAATAATGCCCAGTAAAAACAATTGCGGACAAAACTTTATCCTTTTCTCAAATATCTTCTGCATATTCCACCAAATTTTAATCCAAAATGCTTTAATCTTTTTACAGGTCCACCATATGTGAAAATATGTTGCGTCTTCACCACCACACCTCCAACATTTAGGCTGATAATTCGGATACATACTTGCTAACTTTTTGGGATCTAAATGCCACCTATAAAACATTTTATAAAAGTTCTCTCTTAAATTTTGAGCTTGTGTAAATTTTACATTTCTCACCCAAATCTTTTCCCAAGTATCCATTGTAATAACTTCCTGAATATTCTGAGCCCATTTTATCATACAATCTTTAACAGTTTCTGTTTCTGAATCGATTTCTATCAGTGCAAGATATATCCGTTTAATATGTGCTGGACCCTGATTTCTAATTTGCTTTACCAGATTTTAATCATTTATTAGAAAACCAATTTTCTGATCTTCTTTCCACCCATACTGTAATTGCCCATACTGAAACCAGGTTTGAACAATCTTTTCTCCTTGTAAAAAGTTATACGGCTTCAAATACCATACATTCCTCTCCAAGCTTAAGATTTCCTTATATATAGTCACATCATGTTTGAACCCAACATTTATGTTTTCTATTGCATGTTTCAGTATTGCCCATAAAGGTATCTTATAATTTAACTTATGTCTATGCTTTTTCCAAACTCGCAACAAAGCATGTCTTAAAATATGCACCTTAAACACATTATATACCTTATTATCATACAATAAGTATGCATGCCAACCAAATAACAAATCATGACCTTCAAGATTTAATAATCTCCCTTGTGTTAAGTTAATCCAATCACTTATCACTGATAATGCAGCAGCTTCATAATATAATTTAAAATTGGGCATTTTAAGACCACCTCTTTCACGCATATCCTGCATAATCTTAAATTTAACCCGTGGCCTTTTCCCTGCCCAGACAAATTTATTAATATCCTTTTGCCATTCCTCCAAGTTTGAATCCTTTTTAAGAATGGATATCATTTGAAACAAAAATAAAAATTTTGGCAAAACATTCATTTTCACTGCTGCAATTCTTCCCAGTAATGACAATTGTAATTTTTTCCAACTGTCCAATTCTTTTTGAACTTTGCTACATAGCTTTTCATAGTTATTTTTATATAACTTTACATTTGAGGGTGTCAGATATACCCCCAGATATTTAACCCTTTCAACAATTTCAAATCCAGTTAACCTTTCTAAGGCTGCCTTTTGTAATACTGTCATATTTTTAGACAACATTTTAGTTTTTTGTATATTGACCTTAAATCCAGAAACTTTCCCATATTGCATTATTAACTCCATCAATTCTACAACAGAATTTTCTGGCTGTATCACTGTAACAACCAGATCGTCTGCAAACGCCCTCAGTCTATAATCCTGATCTCTTATTTGAATTCCCTTAATTTTTTCCAAATTCCGTATTTTAATCAATAATATCTCCAGTGTTAAAACAAATAATAAAGGTGATAACGGACACCCCTGCCTTGTGCCCTTTTCAATATTGCAAACTTCAGTCAAACTATTATTTACTATTATTCGGGCTGTTTGCTTTTGATATAATGCCCTAATTGGTTGTATATATTTATCCCCAAAATTCATTTTATCTAATTCTGTTGATACACAACCTTACCCTTATATTCTATTTTATCTATATTAGAAGCCCTTTGCTTCTTCCTTAGCATATAAGCTAACCATCTACCTGGTTTATTGGCATTACAAAAAGTATTATGTCTGACAAACCGTAGATTAGTTGCCACCTGATCAGCCATCAACTTATCAAATTGTCCCCTTAATAAATTAATAACCTCTTTAATCTTCACATCCGATGGATTCAAAATTAAGGCCTTTTCTTTTTCCCTAATCTCATTCTCCAATTCTTTCCTTCTAAATTCCAAATTACATCTCTATTTATTATTCAAATATATTAACACACCTCTCATGTACGCCTTACTAGCATCCCAAACCATATCCATAGAAGTACCCTTATACATATTAATTTCAAAAAAAACCTTCATCTGTTTTTTTACATTCTTCCACATTTTCCTGATTTCTAAACAGATTCTCATTTAAACGCCAGGAACGCCTATCTCTGTTGTCCTTATCAATCTCTAACCAAACTGGACTATGATCAGACATAGTTCTTGGACAAATCTTTATCTTCTTAATCCTAGAAATAAAGTCATTAGTGATTAATATAAAATCAATCCTAGAAAAAGATTGATGTCTATCAGAAAAAAAGGTATAATCCTTCTCTTGTAAATTTCTTTCTCTCCAAATATCGTGCAGCTCCAAATCATCCATCATCTCAAAAAAAGACTTAGGCAATTTAGCATGACTTGGAGTACTTCTAAAAGAGCCACTCTTGTCCATTTGTACATTCAAAACACCATTCCAGTCTCCCATAAAAATAAAAGATTTATAATCCAATTGGGTAATCTTGCTGTGTAATAAACTATAAAAGTCATCTTGTTGTTGATTAGGAGCGTATAACCCAACCAAAAGCATTTTTTTGCCTTCTATTAACAAATCAACTATAATGTATCTTCCTTGTTTATCTGCTTCAATCAACTCCACTGTAGTTGTATTCTTAACATAAATAACCACTCCATTTTTCTTATTCATTGCAGAAGCAATAAATTGTGTGCCCAATCTTGAATTTAGTAAATACTTTTGGTCCATAACTCTAATATGGGTTTCTTGTAAGCAAATAACATCAGTCTTAAATTGTTTTAAATATTGAAAAAATTTCTTTCTCTTCTGTGGTGAATTTAAACCATTGACATTCCAAGTTAAAAGCTTAGTCGCCATCTTTAGCAACCCGAAGCTTTTGGAGCACGTCTTCCAGGATCCCCTTAACATTCTTAGGCTGCGCCCCCCCCACAGCTTCACTATAGGTAAGCTTTGGTGGTTCCATAATTTTCTGCTGGTCCTGTTCTTACTCACGTCTCATTCGTCTCAAAGCAGCACACGTAATCCTCTGGTCTCTTGGTTCTTCCAATACTGGTGAAATTTGATCCACTCCTGTAGCTTTCTCATCTGTCTGTGTTGTTTCTTCAGCACCCTCACTATTCTTTTTTGTAGATTCCAAAAGTGGTATGGGGGTTGCTTTTAAAACATTACTATAAAAATCACGTGCTTGCATCACTGTAACCAAACGATGTCTCGTGCCTTCATGCATCACCACCATATCCACTGGGATCTCCCATCTGAACTTGATATCACGTTGCTTGAGTTCTTGTGCCAAAAAAGCAAATTCCTTTCTTCTCCTTAAAATTTTTGGAGGGATCTCTTTTAAAACCAGAACTTCTTGGTCTGCAATTACGAGCTTAGTATTGTAAGAAACTTGAATAACTTCATTCCTGATTGCTCTCTTTGTAAAATAAACAACCACATCTCTAGGTAATTTCCTTTGTCTTGCAATCCACAAATTGACACGAAAGATTTTATCTATATCTCCTGCAATTCCATCTGCTGGCCTTCCCAGCACCTCTTCCAGAGCCTCAGAGACTATTTTCTTCAAATCTTCTTTAGGGTTCTCTTTCAGGCCTCTGACTCTCACAGCAAACTCCATTTCATGATACTGCACCAATGTCAAATCACTATCAATTTTATCCACCACATTCTCAGTCTCTAATATCTTTGCATCTAATTTAATATTATTTTGGCTGAGATCTTCCACTCTTTCATCCAAGCGTTCAATACATATTGCCATGCCTTGAAATGCAAGCAAGATGTCCGCCCTTATTTCTGTTAACTTCTCATCCAGCTTTTCATCCATAACTTCAACTAGTTTTTCTGTTAACTTCTCATTCAGCTTTTAATCCATAACTTCAGCTAGTTTTTCTGTTAACTTCTCATCCAGTTTTTCATCTATAATCGCAGCTATTTGCTGTGAATGCTTTTCCAAAGCATCTTGCAAAACTTTAACTGTCAGAGCAGGCGAAGGTGTAGGTGCAGGGGGCACTAAAGCATGCAACGAAGACTGCTGCAGGGGGGAAGCCCCGGCACTTCTAGTAAGTTTGGAAGATTTAGCCGCCATTTTCCCCCACTGTTACTTACTACGCACTTTCACTTTCAAAGTCTTTAAAGTAAATTGAGCCAAAGATCAAAAGTCCACTTTCACCTTATTCTCCTGCATCGCTCTGCCTGCTTTCTTGTTTTCCAAAATCCTTTCCTGTAAGCAGGGATGGTTGCGAACGCCTTGTTCTGCTCCTAAAAGCACGGAGCAGAAACGCTGCGCAGCCCGGAGGAAACCCAGGCTTTGGGGGGGCTCGATCCTTCAGCTGCCAGAACTTTAAGCTCTGGTGGCCCCGGAGAGCTCTACAACTACCTGGGTACTCACCCCCTCCTCTTCTCCCGAGGAGGGGCTTCCGAACTGCCAAAACAGCTGATCGGCCCTGTTTTCGGCGGTTCTACAAAGCCGCGGAGCGGACAGCCCGAAAACAGCTGTCTTCAGCGGCGCCTTGCCACCCGGAAGTCGACAGTGAAATAATTTATGTTAATCAAAACAATTTATCATAAGAAAATCTTTTACATTTGGTTTAATATGCAAATCCTAAAGAGGAACAAAGAAAAAATAATACTGAAGAATATTTTAAGTAAGAGAAGGACTAGAAACAGCTTTTAAATACAGCCAATCAACATGAAATGTTGTGTAGTGATTCTTCCCATTATGACAAATAGTCTATTTGTACTATTCATAAGAAAAGAGAGATGTATCATCAATACACTACTGGAAGTCGAGAGTAGCACTATCTTTCAATTACTGTATAAAGAAATAATCTCTGCTATACACCATGTACAAAATATTCTTTTTTTAAAAAAAGTTTTATTAATTTTTAAGAATTACAATCTTTAGAGCTTAGTAAATAATATGTTGTCTGGTTCACATATTTAATATTGACTACTTCAATATCAAACTATTCAGTACTGCACAATCCAGTATTTTTTCCCTGATTCTCCTTTCTCCCCCATATTTTTTTCCATTTTATCCTCATTATTCAATTACAATTCTTAATACTATTAATGTATACAAAGTTAGATTTAAACTTTTTCATCTTTTACTAATATTATACAAATAATATCAATTTATAAATCAATATTCTGTTTTTCATGCTCTTGTTAAAGTTTGATTTCCCATCAATATTTAAAGTATCTTTGTCATGTTATGATTTTCTCAATATTAATTACATTTGTATAGATAAAAAGTTTATTCATACAAATCCTCCTCTTATTTTCATATTTCACATATGAAAAGAAGAAAATTTTAATTCTATTTTAATTTTAAATCATATTTTTCATTATAAAAGTCTAATTATCTCTAAGGGTCATCCATTCTTTTAATCATATTTAAACAAGTATTTAAACATATGATGCCCTCTCTAATAGGTCAAATCTTCTATATTTTAAATCTAATTCTCGCTTTCTTTCTTTGCCAAGTAGCTTTCCAAGCCAAGGCAATTAAATCACCCAGGAATTTCCTTTCTATTTTTATGAAAGTTGCTTGGCATGAGAAAGATAATTTAGGTAGGGTATTTTTGGGGAAGAATTCTGCCCATTTATGTTCCTTAAGCAACTTCCACCTTCCTTTCCCCTCCATTTCTCCCCTCATCTTTTGTCTCCCAAATTATAAGATTTTGCCTGACAGCTCTATGTTCCATTCCCCAAGATCTTCTCCCTGGTCATCAGGGGCATCTTGCAGACTTAAGAGGTAAAGGGTCTTTTGCATTTTCATTGTTATGGGCAAGTCATGCAATATTTTATTTGTGTATGGTAATTTATATTTCCCTTCTTTCATCTCTTCCATCTCTAGGTCCATTTCCTCTGCTTCATCTTCTGATCTCTGGTTTATTTGTTTATACTTTGTAGTCGTTGTCTGGGAACTTTGTAGTTATAGATTTAATTTGGAGATTTGCTCATTTATATTATCTAAATTATTTTTAATCTCATTATAGTTTCTTTTTATGTCCTCTTTGTATGCAACAATTGTTTAGTGAATTAGTTGTAGTGTAGAGTATATAGTATTTCCTTCTGAAAGGTGTTTGTTTTTTCTTGAGGCATTATTCCTGGAGATCCTCTAGTACAGGGGTGTCAAACTGCCAGCCAGCGGGCTGGACACATCATCTAGAAGCCATGCTCACCCCATTGCCAGCAACGGCAAAACTCTCCTGATACATTGTGCACCATCACATGACGTCACAAGTTTGACATGTCTGCTCTAATATCACCAGTCTTAGTAAGAGTAGAACAAAGTTTCCTCTAGCATTCTGGACTTTATAGGTAGCCTTTATAATCCAATAGATTCCAGAATATAGGTCCAGTCCCCAAAGCAATATTTGATAGTGATCCTTTGTCTCAGGTATCCAAAAATTGTTAGGCAAGGAATAATCCACAATGTTTAAAGTGTTCAACTTCACTGAAAACAGCTCAAAAGTCTATCCAAGCCAGATGTAATCAAAGGTCAAATTCTTTTTTCTCTCCCACTGGCTTTTAAGATTAAAAGTCCAAGCTCAGTAGGTGTATATAGTTCAAAAAGGTCAGGGTGATAAGTATGCTAAAATATTTTCCTTTATTGCCAGCTGTTCTCCCTTAAGCTAGGAGTCACCAAGCAGCCAGGAACCTAGTTATAGTGCTATACTCAAATCCACCACTAGATGTCATTCAAAATCCATTTTTCACTCTTAAGACAAAGGATTGATTTCTTATATTTTACCTCAATGTTGTGGTTTTTTTTTCCAAAGAGGAAATCTTAAAAATTATGTCAAATTTCAAAACTGTATTGTTATGTTACTTCCACTTCAATATTGTGTATCACTGTCCCCCATAGAAATTAAAATGCTGCTTCCATTCACATTTGGAGGTTTTTAGCTTCTTGGGAGCCTTTCCCAGGAAATTCAGTTGTAAAATAGTAAAGAAAGGATCAATATTCTCATTCAGTTCCAAACATGCTGTTTACGATGTGTTATTTGGTGCTTTTCTTCTTTGGTTGTCAGCAGCTAATGTCTGGCCATAGGAATGTAGCCAGTCTTTCCACTGCTGGTTTGGAAGGCTTTTCTTGGATCGAACAGAAAGACCACCATCTCTCCCTCCTTTATTGCCTCTTTGGGGTGACTTTAGGCCCTTTTTAGGGCAAAATCGGGTGCAGAAAGCAGAGGCTTGCCTTTATGTGTCCGTCTCACTGTGATGCAAAATTGGAAGTCCATGTGCAAAATATTCTATGTTGCTCATGCATTGATAACATTCCACATTGTTAGTATATAATTCAATGTCCCAAAAACCCTAGCCCTAACATTCACCTATGAACTTCTTTAAGACTCAATCATTGATTTGTAGTATGAATAGACAAACTTTGTATTCCCAAGCTGATACAAATACCAAATGCCCATATTAATAATAATAACAATAATTAATTATCTGTAAAAGTACTACAGCATTGGAATAATCCAAAATCCTTTTCAATGTTAATAATAATTCTGTATTAAATTATGAAAACAAAATACGTTTTACTGAATGTACTGTTATTCTGAGGCATTGGGCAGTTCAATTTGCTAAGCACATTGATTTGTGCTTAGTGTCAGGACCCACCTCAATCCACATCTTAGGAAATAAGAACTCTTGGATGCCAGTTTAGTCCAAAAGGAAAATGTTTACTAGGCAATACAAGACGGAATCTAACAAAGTTACATTTCAATCCTATATAAAGCATTCCCATTTCAGCTCCCTCCCCTCATCCATTTGGTCAGCCTCCCATCATTTACTTAGGTGTCAGGCCCTTCTGTGGGAAAGGGAACTCTCCTTGGTTTTATTGTTATTGCTTCTTCCTTTTTCAGTTGTTTGAAGATCCCTTATTTCAATCTAAGTAACCTTTCTCTCCACCCCCCTCGGAGAGATGGCAGAATCCCCAGAATAAGCACAATGTTCTACCTATACATTTATGAAATGTGGTATAAATGGATTCTGACACTTAGATTGTAAGCCGCCCTGAATCTTCAGAGAAGGGCGGGATATAAATGGGATTAAAAAAAAATTCCTTTTACAATATTAGTCAAAAATATATTTTCTTAAAGTCATCTTATTTCATTTTCTTTCAATGAGGTAATTTATTAGCATATTTTGGAAATCCTGTAGATATAATATATTTAAACTGAAATATATATTTGACATTATTTATTGATTAGCAAGTTAGCTAAGTGACTATTAGGTAAAATTGAATGCTTTCTTGAAGCAGTACACAAGTGATTCATAAAGAGATAGATCAATCTGGACTTGCATTCTTTAATATTTTAATTAATGATTGAATTTAAAGGTGGAGGTAATGATTATTAGACCTGCAAATAATATAGGATAGAATAAAGCCTAGAAAACAAAAATAGAATTCAAAATGGTATTGGCAGACTACAGAAATGGTTTGTTAATGATAGAATGAAAGTGACAGATTGTAATGACAGTAATTTTTTTTCACCATTATAATATGTGCTATATCTGGCATGAAATGGTATTGAAGAAAAGGATCTTAGAATTGGAATTAATTACAAAGTGAATATGAGTATTGTGATGTACTGCTAATAAAGCAAAATTAAATTTAACACTGCAACAAGAGGTACGTGATCTAAATCACAGGAATTAATACTTTCACACTGTTTGCATTTGTTAGTTTCTTAGTCCTCATTTTGCCTTATATCTCTAGTCAAAACTTAAAGAACCAAAATAAACTAGGGGAGGGGAAATAATGGCGTATCTTATCCTGGTCCCTTTTCTTAGCTCACAATTTTTGTTAAATCTTCATTAATAGTCATCTGGGCTTGCTGTAAGGTATGAATTGATTTTACCCAGAGTTTATAAAAATCTTTCCAAAGTTGTATCTTCTAAAACTTTCAACAGAAAAGGCAAGTTTAAATGGTCAAAGTCTTTTTCTGCATTAAAAAAATAATGCTGCTTGTTTTTCATTATGCTGTTCCAAATATTATATAATATCCAATACTATTCTGATGTGATCTTTTATCCATTATCTTCATTTGAAGCATAAAGTCCTAAAAACATGCTTTAGACTTAATGTAATTCAGCTTCCATCCCAAAGAATTTGCCATATTTCTCCACCAAATCAATACAATATTTGCTTTTAAGTGGGATTAACATATTACACAATTCTAATTTTTTGGTTCTATGGAACTATATCTTTCTCCCAAATTTTGACAAGTAAAATATTTTATATCCTTTTTTCTCATATTACTCATTTGTAAACAAATTATGTTTTCTTTTAATTATTGTAAATAATATAACATTTTTTTCTTTTTTGAGGAAAATTTGCTCCATATTACACGTTACATATTTATGATCATGAGATATGGCAGTAATTTAGAAAAGTCAATTCTTGTAGCACATAATTCAGGTTCATCTTTTTCAAAATCCTTTTGCAAGAAACATTCTCTCGCATTTTGAATAAAATTCAGTCCAAATCAGTGGGGAAATTCAGCCAGTTCGCACCAGTTCAGCAGAACTGGTAGCTAAATTTTTGTTGTCAAGGCCCAAAATGGATTTCCAAAGCATCCACATAGAGAACCAGTCAGTGGTGGGATTCAAATATGTGAACAACCAGTTCTCTGTGTGGATGCTGCTTCTGGAAGTCCATTGTGGGCCTGGGCAACAAAAAATTAGCTGCCAGTTCTGCCAAAGTGGTACAAACTGGCTGAATCCCAACAATGGAACCGGTTGTTTCCATATTTGAATCCACCACTGGTCCAAACATATTTTTTTGAAAAGTAAAGATTACACCTTTTAATGTATCCCAACCAAATGAAATCTTTTCTTTTAATAACTCAGTAAAAAAAAAAAAAAGATCCAGTTTGGTGTATAGAGCTAATTTGGTATAAAGATTAAGACATCAAGATAGAAACCAGAAGAATGTAAGTTTTAGTCCTACCCTAGGCATAAAAACTGGCTGAGTGTTGGGCCATTGACTCTCTTTCAGACCAAACCACCTCACAGTTTTTTAATTGTGCAACAAATAGGAATAGGGAGAAATATTAAGTATGTTCATTGCTTTGAGTTATTTATAAAACTAATAAAGCAAAGTATAAATAAATAAATAAAAATTGCATACAATTTTAAGATGAACTTCTTTTAAGTTAATTACATGCGCATTATCAATCTTTAATCTAGTATTTTTTATTATTTCCTTACCCCAGCTCACTTTTCACTAGCAAAGGTGGTTAAGTTTCTTGTATGAATGCAGCTTTTATTATTTTATTGCTTTGAAAAATAATAACAGAAAATGAATAGAGTAAAAACAAAATGCAAAGATAAAAATACATACATGCCAAAGGGAAAAAACCACATACAAAGTGGTTTTAAAAGAAATACAACAAAGGAAAAAAGAATAAAAGGTGTAAAGCAACATTTTAAGAGTAAATTGTTGCAATTCTATATATGATATCTATGTATTATATTATATATTGTATGAATTTAACCAGTGGTGGAATTCAAATATGTGAACAACCAGTTCTCTGTGTGGATGCCGCTTCTGGAAGTCCATTCTGGGCCTCAGCAACAAAAAATTAGCTACCAGTTCTGCCGAAGTGGTGTAAATCGGCTGTATTCCACTACTGAATTGAACCCATTCATAGGTGGCAAGTGCAATCAACTCTTCGATCCATTGAGTTCAAACAAATGAAAGGGGCCACCCATTTTCTTTGCAATACTGCAATATCAGTTATTTTGGGCATAGTAAGGGCACAGAGAATCCATTTACATTGTTTGTTTAATTCTAAGTACTAGGTATGCAGATCATTATCCTATTATCTTCTGAAATATTTAGGTTTTGTTACAAAAGTATGTTCATATAATCCAGTACATTCTCCCAATTTAGTAAGATGTTGTAAATAATATGAATTAAAGAACATTATCCTTATATCTCCAACGAAATGCTTTTTTTACAATCTTTTTTTACACAAACTTAATGGAGTCCAATAAATTCTAAACATTATTTTTGTTGTATGTTATAATTGGAAATTAATTGATATTCATGTTATTGAAGTTAAAACACTCTCCAATTATCTAAGTAAAATAGGAACTTCTAATTCTTTATTTAGCATCTGCATATAAAATTAATTTATTGATAACAAATATCTATAGAAACTAAGAACAAGGTTAGAAGGGTTTTTTTTAGGATTTAACAACTTCTTCTAGTATCTCTGATGTCTCAGAAACTGAAAATGCTGTTAGTCTAAACCAGGGGTAGGCAACCTTGGCTCTTTTATGACTCATGGACTTCAACTCCCAGAATTCCTGAGTAAGCTGACTCAAGAATTCTGGGAGTTGAAGTCCATGAGTCATAAAAGAGCCAAGGTTTGTGGCGTGATGCCACCCTTCGCACCACGGTTCTCATGAAATACAA
>JAKJMR010000251.1:141016-168623 GCA_024449315.1 Daboia siamensis | reverse complement strand
GACCGCATTCTTTGTTTTTGAAGACGACAGATTATCTAGAGCCGGATATATGCCTCCAGATGGAGACGACAAAATTTTCCCATGATTACTGAGACAAAGTTCAGCCGGAGCCGATGGTGGATAAAGACGAACCTCTGAATATGGAGGTGCTCTTTCTCCAGCCAAAGCTGATGTCAATGGCTTTTCTTGAGTTTCAATGGCCTCCACCACGCCCCTCCATGTTGTTAAAAATTCCGACGGAGCTCTGGGGTTAGAATGTAAAGTTGCTCCCAGTTTCCGCCAAGTTTTTAACTTCACACTTCCTCCTGCTGGGTAAGATGGTACATTCTCCCATACATATTTTAACAATTTTCCAATTTCCTTTCCTGTTATCTGGCAGCCCTTGCCATCTGGTTTAAAATAAAAGTAATTTCGTCTAGTTATCTCTCTTATTTCCCTGACGTGTTCTGCCTGAACAGTAGAGAGATCGCTGCCCATACTTACGTAGAATCAGAGCCGACCTGCAGCAAACTGATGAGAGCTCTTGTCCAAGTCCTGGCGAAAGTATAGCAGAAGACGGACACACCAAGTACAAAACTGTCCCTTGATCGTGTCGTAACACTCGCGCTCTTTCAGCTGCCCACCGTCACCGACCTAATGTGCCGGACACTCACGGTCACAACTAGGAACTGCGATGACTGAAGGCAGCCTCTGGAGCGGTCATGTCATGGTGCGGTTTTAATGGAGTCTCGTTCCCACCGACCCAAGGTACCGGATAATCACGGCTACCATTGGGAACTGCGGCAGTCACAGAGATCCTTTCAGCGATCACGTCGGGGTCACCACTTGTGGCGTGATGCCACCCTTCGCACCACGGTTCTCATGAAATACAAAGACACAGGGTTGTCTCGGGATGAGAACTCCAGACCGGAGTCCGAAGCCCCCTTTTATTGAGGGTCTTCCAGGGAATACAAAGGGCAAAAGTTCATTGGTTGTACAAAACATTTACCATATATGGTTACACACAATACATCCTGTTTATGCTATAGGTTCCTATCTCCTTAAAATGATGTCACCACTTTGGAAGGTCTTTGCCATGCCGGCAGAATGAAAAGTCCTTAAAGCAGTCTTTAATATAATGACAGAATGGCGATGATCAGGCTCATAACTTTATTCCCACAAAGGTTGCCTACCCCCGGTCTAAACAAATGTAATTATAAATATTGGCATTGGATTAGATCTGGTAGACTAAACATTCATTTCATTATCTATCAATTCTCCTTCGGGAGAAGGGTGGTATACAAATAAAATTATTATTATTATTATTATTATTATTATTATTATTATTATTATTATTAGGTCCAAAGTAAATTGGTCCATCCAATTTTTCCATGTTATCTTTTCCCCAATTCTTGCAGTTGGGTTTCCCATATAGGTTTTAATGAGAAATTCCATTCCATTGTTTCCCAACTAATAGAACTGTTTCCATAAATAGGAGAGATTTAGTATATTTAAATCCTAATCCTGTCCATCCAAGCAAAGGTGCTATATTCATACAGTATATCCCAAAATTCCCAAATTGCTGGGTTCCAGTATTTAATACTTGACAATAGGTAAGAATGGCAATCTCTAGATTCAGGAACCTGAATCCTTCCTCGTTAACTGACAATTGCATTTTCTGTAAAATATTCTTGTGATTGAAGAACACCATAAACATTTTATAACCAAATAATTTATTGACAAACTTGTTCTTTCTATAGTCCTTCTACAGTATTTAGGAAATCAGTCCATTAAGTTTATTAAGAATGTTACATTCTTAACAAATGGACAATAAAAGCAGGTTTAAGTTTTACATCACACAAAATCTATAAAAGATACTCTATAAAAATAATAATGAACATGGAAGCAATACTATACTAAATACCTTCAGGCTATTATATTTGAGTGGGCAGTCATAGGAGAAACAAGGTTGTGTATGACTGTATTCCAATCCAGCACACTGCAAGTAATTTTAATGGAGTTCTTAATAACCTGGCATGAGTCCCAGTCAGATGTAGGACATTTAAACCCTGTCCTTATAGCTATGTCGGAACTGTTGACACTGCATGTCAGTAATAGAAAATTGCCACTGCACCAAACAAACATCTTCATTATATAGAATCACATTGTTAATCTACAGCCAAATACAACTTGAAGCAGAAAAAGAGTTTAGATTGCACCCATCTGTATACTATCACTCCAGGTGGCAGGTCGTTCTTCAGAATTAGAGATTGAATCAGTCTTTCCATCATCACGAAGGCCTTCTCCACAACAAGTGCCTGTCAATCCAATATTTTACTTTTAGCCCTGGGAGGATTGCACAGAATAGAAATGAAATTTAGTTGTTACATGTGTACCAAAGAGATCTGTCTCAGAGAGAACAAAGAGGAATTAGAAAGTGTATGGGTTTAAGCCTCTAGTAAAATGGTTTCAGGTGAAACTTAGCATTTTGACCTGTTCAGAAAGCAGGTCAAAGTATTTAGCTATTTAATTCAAATTTGAACAAAAATTCTTACTAGCGTCCAAAAGGGATAAAAAAGAGAAGGAAAAAAAACACCCTTTTACATTTCTATTTTCCTTCAATTGTAATCTAATTTTGAATATAGGATACAATGTGGAAAAAACAAATATAGTTCTCTTATTTTTAGCTGCTTTTTCTGGGTCAATTGACAACATTTAAGAATCTCTCCAGGACTTCCATTTTCTTGAGAACCAACAGAGTGCATATAATTCTGTAATTCTTATGTGTGCAAAATGATGGACTGCAACTTGTATATTGATCTATTCAGAACTGTTGACATACCCCTACAATATGCTCTTCAAGTAAATCTTTGGTATTCAACCCACACAGAATTCTATAGTTTTCTTGATATTCATTACATTCGTTCATTCTCCTTTCTTTGCTACATCTATACTGTATATACTTAAATATGACACCTTTGTAAAATAGCTTATAGCCTTCCAAATAAAAACTAAGAGAAATGTAATCTAGTGTAGATGTATAAACCACTACAACATGTACCTCCTGAACTGTCTTTTACAAATGAAATATAATTTTGATTTCCTGATCAGGATTGTCCTAATCCTGACTTTTTAATTTATTTATCAAATATAGGTACCACCATCCAACTGTCAGTGATTCAGGTGACTTTATTTGCAACTAAAACCATAAAAAGCATAAAAAATACAACACATCAGTAAAATGAAAGCCAAGTGAAAAAGATTGAATAAGTTAAAAGTTTAAAAGGTTTGTGTGGTGATACGCTTTCAGGGTGCTAACCAAGCCCAGCATTTCATACCACTCTGTGAGCCCAAAAGGAGTTGGAAGAGCCAGGTCTTCACACTCTTCTGAAAGGCCACAAGAGAGACACCCCAAGGAGAGAATATTCCAAAAGGCAGGAGCAATAGCAATAGTTAGTTTATTTTTAATGTGGCTCCATGCGATGTAGGGTTTTAAAGATAGTAATCAGCACCTTGATTTTGACCCAGAAGCAAATGGACACCCAGTGCAGCTTGCATTGAGGTATTATGTGCCATCTTTGGAACGCCCAAAATTGCTTGTGTGGCCATGTTCTTCACAAGCTGTAGCTTCCTCATACTCTTCAATGGTAGCCACATGTAGAACACATTGCAGTTGTTCACATAGAAGATAACCAGGACATGAGTGACCAAGACAAGGGCTCCTGACCAAGGAAGGAGCATATCTAGCACAAAATACGAAGCTGAGTAAAGATTCTACTAGCCACACCCCTTGAGCAGGAGTACTAAGTACTGAGTCAAAGAACAGCTCCCAGTTTACATATTAGATCTGTCTGGGAAAGTGCAAGCCATCTAAGAACAAAGATGATAAACCTCCACATACAAACAAACAGCACTGAGGCTTGCAGCTCTCAATAAAAAAGGATCCATGGGGTAGATTTCTGGTTCCCTATCAACATCAATTGGAACTGACATCAGAGGAAAGAGGTGAACCAGCACAAAACTGTGCTCTTTACCCCCAACTTCCTGAATCCTCCCAAAAGTATATCATGTTGATAGTATCAAAACCTGCCTAGTGGTCATAAAGAGCAAGGATCCCTGCATAACCCCATTTTGTATCCACCAGAGATATTCTAAAAGTGTGGCCATTATTTATGATGCTTAAAGATTTGCAGGCTATTCAGACCTAAAGCAGAAAAGATGCTTTGGAAGGGAAATAGTCATTACTTAAAGAATATGTCATTTTCCTAGGTTCATGCAGCACTGTAAAGCTCCATGAACATACACAGTTTAGTAAAAGAGACAGCTCTTTAATTCAAATGCATATTTTCATGCTGCTATCATTAGAGCTCAAAAAAGCTTGCAGCTTCTTTAAGGAGTTGCAGTATGTGTAGTCATGCCTAATTCCTCTTCAAAGCATCTTTTCTTCTTTGAATCCAAATAGTTTCTCATCATTAATGTTATTGCAAGAGAAAAAGGAAACAAATAGTTTATTCATTAGAAAAGCTACATTCTGTTCTTCTCATAGAATTCATTTAATATATGCCCCAACATGAATTAGTAAACAATAAAATGTTAGAAATAAGTGAATAACTCCTGGTGACTTTATGGATATATCTAAATTGTATTCTTTGCAACAACATTGAAGTATCTCTGTCATTACCCAAACAACAATATCTACAATAAATCTCAGCCATATTTTTTCTTGTTTAATATATAGCCTTATTCTCTGATCATTTCCCATATTTATACTAGCCCCAGCCATCATTGCTTAACGTCCCAGCCCAAACAAGGTCAGTCAATTATTGCCAAATCAGCACAGGTTCTTTGAGATCTCCTAACAGAGCAGATCCCATATCTGCACTATGGAACTGTAGCTTCCAACAATGCATCCTATATTATGTTATGTTATGTTATGTTTTGTTTTTTTTTTTTGCCCAAGATGGCGGCGGCAGCAGCTTGAGTGACGCGCGGTCCACAAGGGCTTGAAATGGGTTGATTTAGGGAGCCCCAGCTCTTCCATGGTATGTGGGGGTGATTTCGAGGGGGGGCGAACACAGAGAAACTTGTTAGGCGCTGTTTTTTGGCGGCGCGGAGCCCCCCCTTCCCCCCCCTTCGGAGAGTGGCGTTTATTGCCCTACCGGCCTGGAGAACATTGTTGTGCTGCTTCAGGCATTTTTTCCTCTTTCCTTTCGCCGTGGATACCCTCCCCCTGTGTTGAGGGGCGGCGGCGTTGATTCCACCGTTTCTGCAGCCTGGAAATTCCATCGGGAGTTGTCAGCTGGCTGGCGCCGCTCTCAGCGACACGGAGCCCTCCCTCTTCTTCCGGATGATTGATGGTGGCTTTGAGGCCCAGATATCGGCCTCGGTTTCTGCCCCGTCACGGTGGACTTGCTGGGAAATGCCTGGATTTTACATTGTTGCTGGGAATGTCTCTTGCTCGCCTTTTTTGCTCGCTATGGAAACATCATTAGGACCAGCGGGTGGATGTTTGTGGGAGAGGCTATTTCTGCTCCCCCTTTTGGAATGGCGGCAGTGGCCGGCTGCCCGAAGATCGGCAGCGGCCTGACTTATTTCCTATGCTGGCAGCTATCATGGCCGCTTTAATGCTCGGCTGGATCAAGATCTCCCCAGTGACAGTCTGGTTTGGGCCTGGACCTGACCGTGGTGGGAGGACGGTCTTGGATTGTTCATCGACCACCCCACTGGTGTGAGAGACCAGTTGGGGCAGGCCCGGCCCTGGACTCTTTGCTCTCTCCACCTCAGGTTGGACTCCTCAGCCGGAGTGAGAAGACGGCTGGGGCTTCCTCCCTGTGCCATCTCAGGTGAGAGCTGAGCTGGACTGGTGGACTGAGAGATACATCTACCGGACTTAATATTATTCCATCTAGATACCATCATCTTATTGATTCACCCATTGTAAATAATTGTAATCTTGCCCTATGTGAATATGCTACTGTTTTATGGTTTGTTATCGTTACTCTGGAGCTGATCTGTATGCCCTTAGGGGGGTTTTGCCCTCTTGGGCATGACCAGCCGCCTGTTTCCACTCTCCCCTTAATGACGAGCCCAATTGCTGGGACTCCGAGAGGTGGCTGGGCCTAGACAGGGGACTAGTGTTGAGACACGCTAAGAGGCCCCTGATACATTTTTTAGCCGGTTGTTTTAAAAGGTTAGGGAGGGGGAGGGATAATAGACTGGGGAGGGAATCATTAACCGGCGCTCAGCCTGGGACTGTTAGGGATCCCAACGAAACGGGGTTGGGGGAGGTGGTTGCTGGTTCTGTGAATGTTGGGGTGGGGCTTCAAATCCCCACGACGATAGGGAATGGCAGCAGGTGGTTGCACGGAGGGCCATATCAACATCTGGGATCGCGCCCCCGCTGTCTACATGCGGTGGCGCGCTCCGACCCTCCGGTTAGCACCCTTTTGCCCGGGGATGAGGGTGATCAGGCCCCTGAGCTTAGGCTGGTTTATTTTAACGCCAGATCCGTCGTTAATAAGGCTCCCCTCATTCAGGAATTGATTGAGGAGGAATGTGCGGATCTGGCATGCATTACGGAGACTTGGTTGGGCTCGGAGGGAGGGGTTCCTCTGACTGAGTTATGCCCTCCAGGCTTCCGTGTGCTACACCAGCCACGGGCTCAGGGTAGGGGCGGTGGGGTGGCAGTGGTTATCCGGGAGACTTTATGTCCGCGGGAGACCACCATTGTCCAAACGGCCGGGAGTGAATCCCTCCTCCTGAGATGTGGTTCTCGGGTTCAGTTGGGCTTGTTGCTCACATACCTGGCGCCCAGCTGTGTGGCAACAGCCCTGCCCGAGCTGCTCGATACTCTCTCAGGGTTGGCGGTGGAGTTCCCCAGGCTTATAGTTCTGGGTGACTTCAACCTGCCTTCACTGGGAGGGTCGTCTGAGTTGGCTCGGGAGTTCATGGTCTCCATGACGACCATGGGCCTGACCCAAGTTATTGAGGGCCCGACTCATGTGGGGGATCATACTCTCAACCTGGTGTTCCTGTCTGGACAGTGGTTGGATGATCTGGGAGGGGGTTCACCAACCATTGTTCCCCTGTCATGGTCAGATCATTATCTCCTGCGGCTGGTCTTCCGTTACGCCACCCCCCCCCCGCTGGGCTGCGGAACCGATCAGGTGGTTCCGCCCCAGGCGCCTAATGGACCCGGAACGGTTCCAGATGGCGCTTGGGTCTATACCCATCGCCCTTACCCACAGCCCAGTCGATGCCCTGGTGGATGCCTGGGAAAGGCCGGCCTCCGGGGCACTTGACTGTGTTGTACCCTTGCGACCTCTGACCCGGCGCAGATCCCGTTGGGCTCCATGGTTCTCTGCGGAGCTCCGGGAGATGAAGCGTCGGAGACGGGGCCTAGAGAGCGGTTGGAGGTCCAGCCGATCCGAATCTGACCGATTGCAGTTAAGATCCTTCATAAGGTCTTATCTTGCAGCGATAAGGACGGCGAAGTCTAATTACTTCGCTGCCCTCATCGCGTCCGCAGATAATCGCCCGGCCGCCCTGTTTAGGGTGACTCGCTCCCTTCTTAACCAGGAGGTGAGGGAGGATCCCTTACAGGGACGAGCCGAGGAGTTTAGTCATCATCTTGCGGACAAAATCGCTCAGATCCGGACCGGTCTGGACTCTGACTGGGCAGAATCTGACGTGGAGGAATCGGACGGTCTTGAGCATGTTATCTGGACTGAGTTCGATCCTGTTTCCCCTGATGATGTGGACAGGATCATGGGGAGGCTGAGCACCACCACTTGTTTATTGGATCCGTGCCCCTCCTGGCTAGTTTATGCGGCCCGGGAGGAGACACGAGGCTGGTTCCAGGCAGTAATAGCTGCTTCTTTGGAGGAGGGTGTCTTCCCTGCTGCTTTGAAGGAGGCGGTGGTGAGACCCCTCCTCAAAAAGCCTGCCCTGGACCCGGCTGTCTTAAATAACTATCGTCCAGTCTCCAACCTTCGCTTTCTGGCGAAGGTTGTTGAGAGTGTGGTGGCGCATCAATTCCCTCTGTTCCTGGAGGAAACTGATTATCTGGACCCGTACCAATCGGGCTTCAGACCCGGATACAGCACGGAGACGGCATTGGTCATGCTGGTGAATGATCTCTGGAGGGCTCGGGACAGGGGTTGTTCCTCTGTCCTAGTCCTATTAGATCTCTCAGCGGCTTTTGATACCATCGACCATGGTATCCTACTGCGGCGTCTCAGGGGGTTGGGAGTGGGAGGCACCGTTTTACGGTGGTTCTCCTCCTATCTCCTGGGCCGTTCGCAGTCGGTGTTGATGGGAGGGCAGAGATCCGCCCCGAGGCCTCTCATTTGTGGAGTCCCTCAGGGGTCGGTTCTCTCGCCTCTCCTGTTCAACATCTATATGAAGCCGCTGGGCGAGATCATTCGTGGTTTCGGGGTGGGGTATCATCAGTACGCTGATGATACCCAACTTTTTCTTTCCACCCCGAACCAACCCAGCGATGCCCTCTCCGTGATGTCCCGTTGTCTGGAGGCGGTCCAGGTCTGGATGGGGAGAAACAGGCTTCGTCTCAATCCCGTCAAGACTGAGTGGCTGTGCATATCGGCATCTCGGGTTAACCAAATTATTCCATCTCTAACGATGGGGGGTGAGGTGTTACCCCCCGTTGATAGGGCTCGCAACTTGGGCGTCCTCCTGGATTCACGACTCAATTTTGAAGATCATATAGGAGCTGTGACCAGGGGGGCTTTTGCCCAGGTTCGCCTGGTGCGCCAGTTGCGACCCTATCTGGACCGAGATGCCCTACGCACAGTCACTCATGCGCTCGTGACCTCCCGTTTAGATTACTGCAATGCTCTCTACATGGGGCTGCCCTTGAGGACCACTTGGAGGCTTCAGCTGGTGCAGAATGCGGCCGCGCGAGTTGTGATGGGGGTTTCCCGATACTCCCATGTAACACCTCTACTCCGCGAGCTGCATTGGCTTCCGGTTGCCCTCCGGGTGAGATTCAAGGTGCTGGTGATGACCTATAAAACCCTAAATGGCTTGGGTCCGGGATATCTGAGGGAACACCTGCTGCCGGCATCAAGCTCCCTTCGTCCAGTGCGGTCCCACAGGGAGTGTCTTCTCAGGGTGCCGCCGGTGAGAGATTGCCGGCGGATGACACCCAGGGGTAGGGCCTTCTCTGTGGGTGCGCCTGCCCTTTGGAACCAGCTGCCGGTGGAGTTGAGGACTGCCCCCGACCTCCGTTCATTTCGTCGGGACCTGAAGACCTGGCTCTTCGAGCTCTCTGCCCCAGGCTGAGAATTTTTAATTTTAATTTAGTCCAATTGGGTTTTTTAATTAATACAGGGATTATTATAATTTATTTTAATTTGTTTTTAACTTTTATATCTGTGTTTTTAATTACCCTGTAAACCGCCCTGAGTCCTTCGGGAAAGGGCGGTATATAAATGTAATAAAATAAAAATAAATAAATAAAATGTTATGTTATGTTATGTTATGTTATGTTATGTTATGTTATGTTATGTTATGTTATGTTATGTTGTGTTGTGTTGTGTTGTGTTGTGTTGTGTTGTGTTGTGTTGTGTTGTGCTTTGCTGTGTTGTGTTGTGTTGTGTTTTGTATTGTATTGTATTGAATTGTATTATTAAACTAGTTGAGATGTAATATAAAACTAAATCAAGAAAAATTATTAGCCAATCTGACTTGTCTAAAAGCACCAAATAATTTGATACCTGATTCTTAAAAGGGACAATTATCACATTCCAAAATAGTTTAAAATCTTACCTTGGCAATGATCTGTTCTATAGATATACTATAGAATGACAGAATTGAAAAAGACTTGTAGGACACCTAATCCAACGCCCTGCTCAAGTGGCTGTCCAGCCTTTTCTTGAAAGCTTCTACTATGAAGCACCCACAACTTCTGAATGTAAGCTGTTCCATTGGTTGATTGTTCTGTCTGAAAATTTATCCTTATTTCTAGAATAGAATAGAATAAAGCTGGAAGGAACCTTGGAGGTCTTCTAGTCCAGCCCTCCGCTTAAGCAGGAGAACATATACCATCTCAGACAAGTGACTGTCTAACCTCTTCTTGAAAATCTGCAGTGATGGAGCATCCATGATTTCTGGAGGCAAGCTGTTCCACTGGTTAATTGTCCTCACTGTCATGAAGTTTCTCCTTAATTCCAGGTTGCTTCTCTCTTTGATCAGTTCCCAACCATTGTTTCTTGTCCTGCCCTCTGGTGCTTTAGTGAATAACATGTTCCCCTCTTCTTTGTGGCAGCTCCTCAAATATTGGCATACTGCTATCATGTCTCCCCTATTTCTTCTTTTCTTTAGATTAGTCAAATCCAAATCCTGCCTTACGTGATCTTGATTGAATCCCTCTGTTAATGCAATTTAGGATGGCATTGGCTTTTTTTGGCTGTTGCTGCACACTGCTGGCTGATATTTAATTGATTATCTAGTAGGACTCCAAGATCCCTCTCACGGTTACTGCTATTAAGCCAGGTTTTACCTAATCTGTATGTGTACTTTTGGTTTTTCTTGCCTAAGTGTAAGACTTCACTTTTATGTACACTGAATGTCATTTTATTAGATAGGGCCTAGTGTTCAAGTTTGTCAAGATCCATCTGGATCTTGAGGCTATCATCTAGGGTTGGCTATTTCTACCAGCTTAGCATCATCTGAAAATTTGATAAGTTCCCCTTCTATTTCCTCATCTAAGTCATTTATGAAGATATTGAAGAATACTGGGCCTAAGACAGAACCTTGTGGTATCCCACTGTTTATTCTCCTCCATGTAGATGTAGTATTATTAAGGAGTATACCTTGAATACTGTTTGTCAGCCAGTTACAAATCCATCTGGTGGTTATGCTATCTATCCCACTTTTTCCTAGTGTTCCTTCTGTCTCTCTGTCTCTGTCTCTCTCTCTGTCTCTCTGTCTCTGTGTCTCTCTGTTTTTATGTCTGTTTCTGCCTCTCTGTATCTCTCTCTGTCTCTCTCTGTCTTTCTCTGTCTGTCTGTCTCTCTTTGTCTCTGTCTCTGTCTCTGTCTCTGTCTCTGTCTCTGTCTCTGTCTCTCTCTTATTTTGACTCCTGATGACTGCCTGGACTAGTCCCTGCAGTTTTCTTAGCAAGGATTTTGAAACATAGTTTGCTATTGTCTTCTTCCAAAGGCTGAGATAGAGTGATCAGCCCAAGTCCACCAGCCGGCATTAGAATTTGCAGTTTCCTTGTTTCTAGTTTCATTCCTTATCCTCTACAGTAACTGACTCAGCTCCTATATACTCCTCTACAGTTTCCATTCATTACCTAATGGACACTTTCTTCATGAAATGATAGATCATTTAAGTACATAGCATCCACTTATTACTGCAACACAGTCCTGATCCCCAGACAGTATGTTCCAGATTACTTAAAATATATCCAAACACTTCAAACAAGAAAATCATGTCACAGGCCAACAAGTGAATGAGTAGATGATTCAAAAAGCTGCACAGCTATTAAAATTGAATACTGTACTAGGGCAGGGATGTCACACTGTCATCCCATGGGCAGGATGTGTCACACCAAAACCGCACCCAGCTGATTGCCGGCAATGGGGAAAAAGTCCCGATACGTTGTATGTCATGTGACATCATGAGTTTGACATGCCTGTACTAGGGGGAAAAAATGAGGATGCTATCACCTGGTTTCTCTTTTGCTTTATTTCATATTATTAAGAGCACATGACATGACAGCCTTCCAATGTATTCATAAACATTATAATAGCCAACTATTACAAGGGGAGATATAGAAATGCACCATGCTATCACAACATTTATTTCATAATGTAAGAGCCCTATTTAACGATCTTCTAATCTAGCATCTGCTCCAAGAATAGCAAGTTATATATATATATATATATTTAGATTTTAAATTTTTCCTTGTTAAGAAGTGGCATAAGGGAATAGCTTTTTATATCTTCAGAGGATTTGTCATCAAGCATGGAAGTTCCACATAATTATGAACAATGATAGATATATTTTTTTCTTTAACTTTTTTTTAAGCCTGGTTCAAATAATCTAAGCAAGGTTTCTCAGCTGATATCAGTTATTGATTTGACTTAAACAGCTTCCTTAGACTTCAAATACTTGGATTTTAGCCACACCCACAAAGGTATTTCCTTCATCCCAGGTTTATCTTCTGCAAGTTTAGATCTGTTATTATTAAAAAATGCAGCAGACACAAAAAGAACAAGCATACATTCATATCAGCACTTGTGCAATATAAATGACTGTTCAGTAAAGTAAAATTAAAATAAAAAACATATTGTATCTTCAGATGCTACATTCTAACATATCCACTATCTGGTCTCCATTATATATATTAAATCATTCCTGAGTTAAACAAGTGTTCAATTTCATCCAGTTATTTCTCATATTTTGTTAGTGCACAGATAATGAAGGTCATGAACTTTATGAGCCAATCTTCTCTTTTATTTTTAGTTAGTATTTTAGAACACCACATGACAGTTTTCTCTTTTAGGAGGAATAGGTCTTCTCTTCAGGGTTTTGTCTTCACTCCTGCCAAATTCAATTTATAATCCTTATCTAATCCTTTAATTAACCAGGTATATTTTTATTAGACCTTAGGAGATATAATTCTGGTGTGTCATCAGTCTATTAACTCAGACAATAGTCCTAGAAATCAAAATCATCTAATAAACTCCATTCATATGATCAAATATACAATTGCAGGATAAGTGTTCATTTCTAATTTTCTTCATAGAAAAGGAATAGATGAGAGCACCATCTAAATTCCCAAATTATGATTTTGCTTCCTAGATTTTATAATATTATAGTTTTACATATATTAAGCTATATAATTAATGAAGGGGAGGAATATGTTAAATTTGGGTTATTGGACAAAAAGTTTTGGTTATAATTATCTGCTTGACGAACTAGAAAATATGTGAACAAACAGATTGATTACATTGAATTATGTTGGTGATCATTGGAGGTAGCACATTTCAATAAGTTAATTTGATTGATTGAATTTCTATACCGCCCTTCTCCTGAAGGACTCAGGGCTGTGTACAGGGCAATAAAAGCTTTACATACAAAAGTTAAAATGAAATTAAATTAACTAAGCCCTAACAATAAATAATTAAAATACCCCAAACCCTTAAACCAGGCTGGCCTGTTCAAATAAATAGATTTTCAGATCCCGGCAGAAAGAGTGAAGATCTTATTTTTCTGTCTTGCACTAACCATTTCTGTTTCCCCAGAAAAAAATAGGTCTAAAAAGTTCTTCTGTGTCACTGGAACCAGAAACAGAAGTATTTCTTCCTTTGATTGCTTTTGTCATGGAGAGATGCTCCCTATATCAACTTCAGTGTACAGCCTCCATTTTTGATTTGATAAATCATCATTCCTTCTCATGAAGCCTCTCATTGCTCCAGTTCACTAACTTTTTCTTCAAGTGTCAATAGAAGTTGGCAGTTGCTGAAAATAAATGCCAGGTTGGTTTCAGGTAGGAAAACAAACATGCCAAAAGCATTGCATGTCATGACTACAGACTTTTTTTTTGTTATAAGTTTTTTTATTAATTTTTGAATACAAACAATATTTTTTCAACCAACGTGCTGTCTGAGTTTACATGTGCTAATGTATATTTAATTCCTAATCCTTTATTCTTTCCTCTAGCCCCAGGCTTTTCAACCTTTTCACCCACTGTACCACTTTTAGGAGATGGCAACATCTAAGTACCACCAGTCGCCTAGCAAGGTGTCAAAAACTTGATGATTAAAAAAAAGGAAAAAAGTGATGAAGTACAGGTAGTCCTCCACTTACAACAGTTTGCTTGGTGACCGTTTGAAGTTACAATGGCACTGGAAAAAGTGCCCCCCAAGCCACAGCCGAGAAAGATACTTGCCTGCCCGCCCACCCAGTGGCACTCTTCCTCCTGGCCAAGGTTTTCATTGTTGTGAGCATTTCTGTTGAGGATTGGCAGCGGGGGTGGGGTGGGGTGAGTTTGGTTTTTATTTTCTGCCTTCTGCTGGGTGTTTGCAGCAGGTTTTGGTCACTTCACCTGACCCTGGGACACTGTGACCATCATAAATATGAATCAGTTGTCAAGCATCTGAATGTAAATCACAAGACCCTGGGATGCTGCAACAATCCAGCTGATCGTTGCGTCTTCTGGGCTCAGCAGAAGCACCAGGATCAGTGCTGATCTCCAGCTGGAGCCTGGCACTGATCCTGTCACTTCTGCTGAGCCCTGACAGCCCTGCAGCTCCAGCCATCTCCTGCGCAAGCTGCATTGGCTTCCAGTTACCCTTTGAGTGCTATTCAAGGTGCTGGTAATAACCTTTAAAGCCCTACATGGCTTAGGCCCGGGGTACTTGCGAGACCACCTGCTGCCATTTTCAATCTCCCATTGCCTGGTTTGCTCCCACAGAGTCGGCCTCCTCAGGGTGCCGTCAGCCAGGCTATGCCGGCTGGCGACCCCCAGGGGGAGAGCCTTCTCTGTGGGCATGCCGACCCTCTGGAATGAACTACCCCCAGAGCTGCGGACAGCCCCTGACTTTCGGTCCTTCCGCCGTAACCTGAAGACCTGATAGTTCCAACAAACGGGCCTGGACTGACTACGTTTTTTAATTAGGATTTTCACTGGGTTAAATTGTCTTGTATTTATTGCAACAGTCAAATAGGATGTGAGCCAGGTCCTCTACCTTTGCTGCTCCGCAAATGCAGAGATACTCATTGTACGGTATAGCATGAAATCTCCTATATCTGACCATTGTGTCAAGCTGTTCGAATCTCGTTCTTGTAAATATCTCCCTAAGATGTTTTGGGAGTTGTAACTTCAAATAACTGTCTACTTGAAAAGTATGTTTGTATTTACTCAGCCATTTCAAATTACCCACCTTACTAAGGATAGCTATATCAGTTTGTGCTTCTATATCCTTAATTCTTTGGGCAACACTTTTTTTAGATTGTTCTCCTGTTACACAAGAGACAGGAAGGCCACAGCTTTTTACAAAATTTGTTAGTTTGGTGATCCAGGAGATTTGTGATTGCAGTTTTATTTGCTCTAGTAGGCATAATTTGGGGAGTCTATCAGTCTCCAAGGGACGCGGTGGCTCACTGGGTTAGGACGCTGAGCTTGTCGATATGAAGGTCGACAGTTTGGTGGGTCGAATCCCGAGTGCCACATAACAGAGTGAGCACCTGCTACTCGTCCCAGCTTCTGTCAACCTAGCAGTTCGAAAACACGTAAAAATGCAAGTTGAAAAATAGGGAAGGTAACAACGTTCCGTGCGCCTTTGGCATCTCATGCCGGCCACATGACCACGGAGATATCCTCAGACAAGCGCTGGCTCTTTGGCTTTGAAACGGAGATGAGCACCGGCCCCTAGAGTTGGAAACAACTAGCACGCATGTGCGGGGGAAACTTTACCTTTACCTTTTTATCAGTCTCCATTTCATTAACTTTGCACCAGTAGTTATAAGCTCTAATTTTAGATAATGCCTGAATTGTATGAATTCCCAATTCAGCTCTAACTGCTGCAGCAGATGTTCTTGGATCTACACCCAAAATACATATCAAATGCTGGGACTGTGTTTGTTCTAGGACTGTGGTTGAGTAAAGACCCCAAATTTCTGCTACATACAAGAGCACTGTGGTAACCTTAGCCTTATAAACCTTAACTAATGGGGCTAGGGACCCTGGGTAACTATGGTTCTTTAGTATGAGCAATAAATTCAAATGGGCTTTTGCTCTAAATGTAATCTGTTGATGATGGCAGGCCCAAGATCCAGTCTTGGAAAAAGTTACGCCCAAATATACAAAGGTGTTACCTGTTTAATTGCTTCACCATCTAATTGCCACTTATGTCTTTGATGGTTTCTTCCAAACACCATTATTTTTGATTTAGATTTGCTAATGATTAGGGAGTTATCCTGGCAATAAGAGCTGAATCTTCTTAATAGCCTATGTAATCCTACTTGTGAGTATGATAATAAAATCATATCATCAGCATAAAGCAAGCTGTTATAGTAAGTATTTAGGATCATCAGCATGTGTACCATGGTATCCTTCATTAACCCTGGCAAGTCATTGATGTATAAATTAAATAATAATGGGGCCAGGATACACCCTTGCCTTATCCCTTTATTTGTGTGAATCCTGTTAGTCAGGGCCCCATTAACCCCATACCACACTCTCAAAGAGGTACTTGTTTAAAGGGCTTTAATCAAAGCCAGGAGTCTTGTTCTATTTTAAGAGATGTTAATTTACTCCATAGTACGTCTCTATTTACCATATCAAATGCTGCTGTAAGGTCTATGAAAGCAGCAAACAGGGGTCTCCTCTTATAAGCATATTTGGCAATTAAATGGTTCAAGACAAAGCAGTTATCAATAGTAGAGCTATTTTGTCTAAAACCTACTTGTTCTTCTGTGAGGATGTTGTTTTCCTCTACCCAGATTTCAATTCTGTTCAAAAGGTACCTAGCATATCTTTTTGCTACAATGTCAATCAGGCTGATGAGCCTATAATTACTAGGATCATTTTTATTTCCTTTTTTATATATGGGGACAACTATTGCCATCTTCCATCCATCTGATATATGGCAGGTGTTATTTATGTGTGTAAAAAGACCTGTTAATACAGGCCCCCACCAGTTGGGAAAATTCTTAAATAATTCTGCTGGTAAAAAATCCTCACCTGGGGTTTTATTGCTCTTTAAGCTTTTAATGATGGACTGTATCTCCTTTTCTGAGACTGGTGGCCAAGGGGGGAAGTTTTAGGGTTTACTAAATCACTGTTTAAAAATAATTTCTTTACCGGTTTAGTGGGGGCAAACAAGCACTGATAATAATTATCCCAGTCCTCAGCAGAGATTGGTATGTCAAACACAAATCTCAGTTCCTTTAGGATACCTGCTACAGAGTGCCAAAATAATACTGAGTTATGACTTCTGGCAGCTAACTCAACTTTTGACCAGATTGAAATGGCAAAACTTCTTTTCTTTAATCTTATAGTTTTGTTTTATATTCCGTTCTTGTGTGCACCATCTTAGCTTGTATATGGGCAGTAGGATTCCTCTGGGCAAGCCTCATGGCTGCTTTCAATTTCTTTTTCAGTTGCTGGCAATCAGGTCAAACTAGCGAGGTCTACCCACTCAGGCTCTTTTTTGTAGCAGGTTTAGCTGTTAGGTGTTTCTTCAGTATGTTACAAAGATTGGAGAATGCATTGAAGGCTGACACCCAGTCATTAGTAGATGACTGGATTGTTCTAGCCCACTTAGTAGCATTCTCTGTTTTAAGGCATTCTAATATTGCCTTAGTATCAACTTTGGCCCAAATTAACCTTTTATTTTGGGTCACCTCTACCTTTTTGGTGAGCCATCTGTCAGCCATGTTATATGGTCTTAAATCTGAGCAGCCTCGCAATGTCACACTTACAGGCTGATTGTCGCTATTGTTGCTAAGGTGTACTGTGACTTCCAAAAAGAGGTCAGCCTTTTCTCTAGACACACAAAAGAGATCAAGTACACTACTTGAATTGGCTGAGTGGTATGTATAAGGGTATGTGTAATTCTTGTCCTTACCTCCCACAATTTGGAGATTACCCTTAAAAATTATTATTTTTTTTTTTTATTGAAAAGTTTTTCAATACATTTTAATTATTACATCCCATCCCCCAACCCTCCCCAACCCTATCCCACCCTCTCACCCTCCCCTTCCCCCCTCCCCCCCCGGACTTCCCAGAGCTAGATACAAGGTATAAAAATAAAATAACCAATCATAAACTCTCATATGCTAACAACAATAAACTATTAAATCTCTCGCACTTTAGCTCTTATAAATTGACTACAAGCAATATACTTATTCAAATGCTAGATGAAACTTTTTAGTCCCATATTTATTCTGGATATAATCAATCCATTTTTTCCACTCCACAATATATCGTTGTTGAGAATGATCTTTCAAATATGCTGAGATCTTTGCCATTTCCGCCAGGTTGGAAACTTTTAAAGTCCATTCCTCTATAGTCGGCAGTTCTTCCTTCTTCCAATATTGCCCTACTAAGAGTCTCGCTGCCGTAATTAAGTTCAACATCAAATTAATGTCCAACACTATAGTATCAGTAATAATGCCCAGTAAAAACAATTGCGGACAAAACTTTATCCTTTTCTTGAATATCTTCTGCATATTCCACCAAATTTTAATCCAAAATGGTTTGATCTTTTTGCAAGTCCACCATATATGAAAATACGTTGCATCTTCGCCACCACATCTCCAACATTTGGGCTGGTAATTCGGATACATACTTGCTAACTTTCTAGGATCTAAATGCCATCTATAAAACATTTTATAAAAGTTCTCTCTTAAATTTTGAGCTTGCGTAAATTTCACATTTCTCACCCAGATCTTTTCCCAAGTGTCTATTGTGATAACTTCCTGAATATTCTGTGCCCATTTTATCATACAATCCTTAACAATTTCTGTTTCTGAGTCAATCTCTATCAATGCAAGATATATCCGTTTAATATGCGCTGGTCCCTGATTTCTAATTTGTTTTACCAAATTTTCATCATCCATCAAAAAACCAATCTTCTGATCTTCTTTCCACCTGGCTTGTAATTGTCCATATTGAAACCAAGTTTGTACAATCTTTTTTTCTCGTAAAAGATTATATGACTTCAAACACCACACATTCCTCTCCAAGCTCAAAATTTCCTTATATGTAGTCACATCATGTTTAAATCCAACATTTATATTCTCTATTGCGTGTTTGGTTATTGCCCATAACGGTATCTTATAATTTAACTTTTGTCTGTGCTTTTTCCAAACTCGCAACAAAGCATACCTCAAAATATGCATTTTGAACACATTATCTACCTTTTTGTCATACAGTAAATATGCATGCCAACCAAATAACAAATCATACCCTTCAAGATTTAACAGTCTCCCCTGTGTCAGATTGATCCAATCACTTATAGCTGATAATGCAGCAGCTTCATAATATAATTTAAAATTGGGCATTCTTAGACCACCTCTTTCGCGTGTATCCTGCATGGTTTTAAATTTGACCCGTGGCCTTTTCCCTGCCCAAACAAATTTGTTAATACCCTTCTGCCATTCCTCCAAATTTGAATCCTTTTTGAGAATGGGTATCATTTGAAACAAAAATAAAAATTTTGGCAAAACATTCATCTTTACTGCTGCAATTCTTCCCAATAATGATAGTTGTAATTTTTTCCAACTATCCAATTCTTTTTGCACTTTATTCCATAACTTTTCATAATTATTTTTATATAATTTAACATTTGAGGGTGCTAGATATACCCCCAAATATTTAACCCTTTCAACAATTTCAAATCCAGTTAAGCTTTCTAAAGAAACCTTTTGTAATGCTGTCATGTTTTTGGATAAAATTTTAGTTTTTTGTATGTTAATCTTAAATCCAGAAACTTTCCCATATTGCGATATTAACTCCATCAATTCCATAACAGAATTTTCTGGATGTGTCAAAGTAATAACCAGATTATCCGCAAACGCCCTCAATTTATAGTCCTGATCTCTTATTTGAATTCCCTTAATTGTTTCCGAATTCCGTATTTTAATCAATAATATCTCCAACGTTAAAACAAATAACAAAGGTGATAACGGGCAACCCTGCCTTGTGCCCTTTTCAATATTACACATTTCAGTCAAACTATTATTAACAATTATTCGAGCTGTTTGCTTCTGATATATTGCCCTAATTGGTTGTAAAAATTCATCCCCAAAATTCATTTTATCTAATACTTTTAACAAAAATTTCCAATCCAATTGATCAAAGGCTTTTTCAGCATCCAAAAAAATCAATGCTGCAGAGATCTGGTTATTCCTTTCCAAAAATTCCAACAAATCAACTATATGTCTCACATTATTTTTCATTTGTCTACCACTTATAAACCCAGTTTGATCACCATGAATTACCTGTTGCAATACCCTCATAAGTCTACTAGCTAAAACCTTAGCAAATATCTTGTAGTCCGTATTCAAAAGTGAAATTGGCCTATAATTTTTTGCTTGAGTAGCGTCCTGATCTTCTTTAGGAATTAAAGAAATAAAAGCAGTTTTCCAAGACGGAGGCACTCCTCCCCCTTTTTGAATTGTCTGAAACAGTTCCTTTAATGGCTTTATCATCTCAAACTGTAGATTTTTATAATACACAGCAGTCAAACCATCAGTACCTGGTGCTTTACCTACTTTTAACTGTTTAATTGCCAAGTATATTTCTTCCTCAGTTATCAACTGATTCATTTCTTCTTTTTGGTCTTGCGTAAGAACCGGGATGCTAAAATCTTTCAAATATAAATCAATGTCCGTTTCATTAATCTTATCACTAGCATATAATTTAGAAAAAAAATCAACAAAGGTTTCCTTAATAAGATTCTGTTGATACACAATCTTTCCCTTATGTTCTATTTTATCTATATTAGAAACCCTTTGCTTCTTTCTTAACATATAAGCTAACCATCTGCCTGGTTTATTGGCATTGCAAAAAGTATTATGCCTTGCAAACCGTAGATTAGTTGCCACCTGATCAGCCATTAACTTATCAAATTGTCCTCTTAACAGCTTAATAGTCTCTTTAATCTTCACATCCGATGGGTTCAAAATTAAAGCCTTTTCTTTTTCCTTAATCTCTGTCTCCAATTCTTTCCTCCTAAAATCCAAGTTGCGTCTATATTTATTATTAAGATATATCAACACACCTCTCATGTACGCCTTACTAGCATCCCATACCATTTCCATAGAAGTACCCTTATGCATATTCGTTTCAAAAAAAACCTTCATCTGTTTTTTGCACTCTTCCACGTTTTTCTGATTTCTGAACAAATTCTCATTTAAACGCCAGGAACGTCGTTCTCTACTATCTTTTCCAATCTCTAGCCAAACTGGGCTGTGATCAGACATAGTCTTTGAACAAATCTTTATCCTCTTAGTTCTAAAAAAAAGGTCATTAGACAATAGTATAAAATCAATCCTGGAAAAAGATTGGTGTCTATCAGAAAAGAAAGTATAGTCTCTTTCTTGTAAATTCCTTTCCCTCCAAACATCACGTAATTCCATATCGTCCATCATTTCAAAAAAAGATTTAGGCAATTTCGCATGACTTGGGGTACTTCTGTAAGATCCACTCTTATCCATTTGTACATTCAAAACACCATTCCAGTCTCCCATAAAAATAAAAGATTTGTAATCCAATTGAGTAATCCTGCTGTGTAACAATCTATAAAAGTCAGCTTGCTGTTGATTGGGCGCGTATAATCCAACCAAAAGAGTTCTTTTACCTTCTAGTAACAAGTCCACAATAACATATCTTCCTTGTTGATCAGCTTCAATTAACTCTGCTGTAATTGTATTCTTGACATAAATAACCACTCCATTTTTCTTGTTAACTGCAGAGGCAATAAATTGTGTACCTAGTCTTGAATTTGATAAATACTTTTGATCCATAACTCTAATATGTGTTTCTTGTAAGCAAATAACGTCAGTCTTAAATTGATTTAAATATTGAAAAATTTTCTTTCTCTTTTGTGGTGAGTTTAATCCATTAACATTCCAAGTTAAAAACTTAGTCACCATTTCTGGCAACCTGAAGCTTTTGAAGCGCATCTTCCAGAATCCCTTTTACATTTTTAGGTCGCGCTCCTCCCACAGCTTGGCTATAGGTACATTTTGAAGGTTCCACAACATTCTGCTGGGCTTGGTCTTGATCACGCCTGGCTCGTCTCGAAGCAGCTCGGGTGACCCTCTGGTCCTTTGCTTCTTCTACTGTTGAAATTTGAATCACTCCTGGTGCTGTCTCATCTATCTGTATTCCTTCAGCATCATAAGACTTTCCCTCCTTTATTGATTCCAGAAGTGGTATAGGGATTGCTTTTAAAACATTACTATAAAAATCACGTGCCTGCAGGACCGTAGCAAGACGGTATCTTGTATCTTCAAACATTACCACCATACCCACTGGAATCTCCCATCTGAACCTGACATCGCGTCGCTTAAGCTCATGTGCTAGAAATGCAAATTCCTTTCGTTTCCTTAGGATTTTTGGAGGGATCTCTTTTAAAACCAAAATTTCTTGGTCAGCAATCACAAGCTTTGTATTGTAAGAAACTTGAATAACTTCATTCCTGATTGCTCTCTTTGTAAAGTAAACAACCACATCTCTAGGTAATTTCCTTTGTCTCGCAATCCAGGAGTTAACACGGAAAATTTTGTCTATATCTTCTGCAATTTCTTCAGCTGGCCTTCCCAGCACGTCTTCGAGAGCAACAGAAACTAATTTTTTCAAATCCTCCTTTAAATTCTCCTTAAGACCCCTTATCCTCACAGCAAACTCCATTTCATGATATTGTACCAATGTCAAGTCATAATCAATTTTATCCACCACATTCTCAGTCTCTAGTATCTTTGCATCCAGTTTAGTATTATTTTGAGTGAGATCCTCCACTCTTTCGTCAAGGCGTTCAATACATATCGCCATGCCTTGAAATGCAAGCAAGATGTCCTCCCTCATTACTGTAAATTTTTCTGTCAGCTTCTCATCCATCTTCTCATCTATCATCTCAGCCAAATGCTGTGAATGTTTTTCCAAAGCATCTTCCAAAACTTTAAGTGTTAAGACAGGCGAAGGTAGAGGTGCAGGAGGTGCTAACACTTGCGCTGAAGAATGCAGCAGGGGGGAAGCCCCTGCAGTTTTAGGAAGTTTAGAAGAAGATTTAGCCGCCATTTTTTCCCCCTTTTGCAACTACGCACTTTCACTTTCTAAGTCTTCAATGTAGATTGAGCCAAAGTTCAAAAGTTCACTTACTCCTTATTCTCTTGCATCGCTCTGCCTTCTTCCATTAACTTCCAAAGTCCATTCTTGTAGGCAGGGATGGTTGCGTTCGCCTTGTTCTGCTCCAGGAAAAACGGAGCAGACACGCTGCGCGGCCCGGAGAAATCCAAGCTTCGGGGGGGCTCAATCTTCCAGCCGCCAGAGCTTTAAGCCCTGACGGCCCCAGAGAGCCCTTCCCCTACTTGGAAACTCACCCCCTCCTCTTCTCCCGAGGAGGGGGCTTTCGAACCGCCGAAACAGCTGATCGGCACTGTTTTCGGCGGTTCTACAAAGCCGCGAAGCTGACAAGCTAAAAGCAGCTGTCGGCGGCGGCGCCTTGCCACCCGGAAGTCCTACCCTTAAAAATTATTGAGACTAGGAGCAGGCCAGCAGCATTACTTTTACAGTCTTTCGAGAGCCACTGAAGATGGTGATCAAAGAACTCCCCTGGGATTCCCTTCTTCTGGGCAAGGTCATACAGAGAGGGACCCAGTCTAGCATTCAGATCTCCTAATAATACGACTATGGACTGAGGGTACAATATAGATATATCTTCTAGGATAACTTCCAAGCCCATCCAATATTCAGAATTATAGTGCTGGGGTGTGCTTGGAGGAATATACACATTTACCAATATTAACTCAAACTGGTCATATTCAAATTTGACAGCTAGAAAGTATGGATACTTATTTGAATTTGAATTTTGAATTTTATTGGATTTATATACCGCCCTTTCCCGAAGGACTCAGGGCGGTTTACAGGGTACTTAAAACATTGGTACAAAAATTAAAACATAATTAAAAATGATTAAATTAAATCCCTGAAAAAATATTAAAACCCCGATTAAAACTCTCAGCCTGAGCCGGAAAGCTCAAAGAGCCAGGTCTTCAGATCCCGGTGAAATGAATGAAGGTCAGGGGCAGTCCTAAGCCAGTGTGCCTCTGCTCTTGCTCCAAGAATGATTTTTTTTTTTCCAATGGGCAGGTACTCTGGCTTAAGTCTATAAATGTAGATTTATGTCCATTTTTGGAGGGGCATAGCTGAGGATTCATCTTGTGGAAAGATGTTGTGGGAACTTCTAAATCAAATGAGGATGGAAGCTGGATTATATCCTTAGTGTATGTCAGCTTAGGGGGCACTGTGTGATGAAGCCCTTTGTCTTTCAGTTGTTTCTCAGAGGCTGGGCCAGTCAGTGCAGTTATCCCACTGTCAGCCTGTAGGACAGTACCTTTTTTTACTGTTCAGGTAAAGGCAGATTGTTGATTAAATATATTGTCACAAGGTTGCATGGTTAGTGGAGCCATGTGAAATAGAGGCTTTGCTGTAGATTGAGTTGTTGTCAGTGCCTCTTTTAGGTCATCCAATCTTTGAATGATGTTAACTTGCTCAGGTTCTAGCAATACACTGAATAGATCAATCAACATTTCCTCTGGCACATCCTCAGCAGTTCCTGCAGCTGTGGGTAACACAGTTTGTATATGCTTCTTTGCTTTCTCAGGGTCAGTTCACTTGCAGCAGCCTTAGTAGTGTGAGGGCTGTTGCAGCCTAGATTTAAAGCAACACTTCCCTCTTGGTGATGCTGTTTCAGGAGTGGGCATACTTTTTCTGAGCAAAAGACCCTTATTGGAAATATTGAGAGGTGCTCAGAAAGGGCTTCATTCTGAAGAGCATGGAGGGAATTGTGGACTGCTTGAATGATAGGAGAATTCTCATATATTACGTTCTTGCTGGCAGCCACTCTGCATGTAGTAGATTTATCAGAGTGAATTCATAGTGGAGCAGCTGGCTCAGGGACAGCCTAATAGCTTCTCTATTACTCCAATGCCCTCTATTTACTCTGTTGTCATAAATTTGCAAAGTTAGTTTGCAGACTGTAGTTATATTGGTCATCTCTTAGGCCTTTACCCGATTGAGTGTTTATGTGTGTTCAAATTTTTGGGAGGAAAACAAGATCCTTCTCTAGTTTCATTTTCTGACTTAGCCATCCCATGTCTATCCATGGTTATCCTCCCAAGTCCTTCTACTGTATTTGGGTGGCTCCTAACAAACTTTGCAAAAGATTCTTTCAGGCATTCAATCTTATTTATGACAATTGACAAAAGATCATATATTGCATTTACAGTTTGAGCTGTAAGCGAACATTGTGTGGAGAGGAACTCTGTCACATTTTCTCCCTTTAAATTTGTTACATCTTCCTCCTGTGCAAAGAAAGCTGTTGCTGAGTTCCAAGGAGGGGAGCCATTCTCCAAGAGGTAGGAGGACAGCTCTACATGCTGTTTGCCTTCCAGTTTGGTTTGTTAAGTCCCATTCCAATGAGTCACATAAATTAAATTTATCTGTGAATGAGTTACTTACTGGAACAGACTCTCTGTTTGCAATATAATCTTCCATTTTCTGCTGCTTCAAAGGCTTGGATAAACTCTGCTGCAGAGTGCTGTCTCTTTCTTCTTTTCCCCATTCAAGTTTGTTAAAACAGGTTTAAAAATAAGTTTAAAACTAGGTTTTAAAAGGTTAGGTAAAAGGTAAAGTTTCCCCCGCACATGCGTGCTAATCGTTTCCGACTCTAGGGGCCGGTGCTCATCTCCGTTTCAAAGCCGAAGAGCCAGCGCTTGTCCGAGGACGTCTCCGTGGTCATGTGGCCAGCATGACTAGACGCCAAAGGCGCATGGAACGCTGTTACCTTCCCACCGTAGTGGTCCCTATTTTTCTACTTGCATTTTTACGTGTTTTCGAACTGCTAGGTTGGCAAAAACTGGGACGAGTAACAGGCGCTCACTCTATTACGCGGCACTCAGGATTCAACCCATCAAACTGCCAACCTTCTGATCAACAAGCTCAGCATCCTAACCCACTGAGCCACCGTGTCCCTTTTAAAAGGTTAAAATGGGTTAAAAATTGGTTTAAAAGGTTAAAAAGGGGTAGGTTAAAAATACAATATTAAAAGAGGTTAAAAAGTTAAACTAAAAATAAAGTAAAATAAAATACTTTTACTTTTGGAGGAGCTCTTTACAGCCTTTGCTGCCTGTCAAATGTTAATAGTTAAACTTGAACATTGATTTGCTTATAAATGTTAAATGTAAAGATAATTGATATATATAATGATGAATGTAATAAATACATTCATCTATTGATGAATGTAATAAATATGTTTTTATTTAGTGATAATAAGAATTATTAGCTTAAATAGGAGAGTAGATATTAAGAGAAAAAGACAGGAAGTATTAAATGTTGAAATAGGAGGAAATTTGGTTACTGAATTTAAGATATCTGGAAATTACTAGAAAATAAGAATATTATATTGTATTACTAATTAGTTGATGTAAGATGGTGAGAATTCAAATAGATAAGATGTGTATTCTGAACATTAGATCTTGTGATAAATTATGATAAATGAAATTGGAGTTATTTAAAATTAGGAAATTATAAATATCAAACGTTAAATATAAATATTAATGGGTAACTAAAAACTGGGAAAAATTAACCAGGACATTGATTGTCTAAAAAGATTGAATGTTAAAACAACTAGGTTAATGTAGTAGTTTGAGATCTGTACTAAAGATATTTGTATGTTATTGAATTATTGACCAACTTAGCCACCACGTTGCTTTTCAAATATTTAAATGTAAAACTAGAAAACCAATAAAAAATTTTTTAAAAAAGAAAAGAAAATGTGTTTGTATCATTCCTCTAATTTATTGGTAAATTGGTGTTTGATGTTTCAGATCACTTGCTTAGAAATATATGTTAATATATGAAACAAAGTCAACCTGAAAAACTTGATAAATATGCTATCCCAATAGCTATAGTAAAATAAGAGTTAACTTTACACCATTATCTCTCTTTTTTTGCTAGTGTAATAATATTAAGCCTTTTCTGCAATATGCTGACTATACAGAAAAGCAAAGCATACACAAGGAGCTGTGATTCTACTACTCTATAAGTAAATGTCAGCCTTGTTATATGTACTTACTGATTTTCTTAATGAAAACGTCAGCATAACCCTGGCATTTTCCTCTTTTCATTAAATTCTTGCATCTCCCTTTTCATCTGCCAGCTGACCTTTGCATGTACTTGGCAGTTTGCCAAGGGAGCTTTTCGCATCTCTAATGCTATTCTTTAATGATGGTGGTTTGCTGTCAGATTCAGATCAGATGTCACAGAAATAATTCAATGATCATGCTTAGTAAAGCTCTCATATGCATGTGGATGCAAATGTTAAATTAAATGTAGAATGTATAAGGGGAAAAAAATCCATTACAGATGACCAATGGAAAAAAGTTACATGGAAAAGTAAATGGATATGGAAAGGATGCATACGTTATTTGGACAGCAAGTGTTGCCTCCAACATATTTTAACATATCAGTTTAAAATCCATTTCTGAAATAATATTCAAACGAAGAACGGACATATATTTCACCCTCTGGAACTTTATTATCCTTAATGCAAAGTTAGCCTCTGCTAATCTTCTGGAAAATCTTTAAAACATGTTTTTTTTTTTCCCCAAACAACCTTTGGAATCTCATGGGGAGCCTCACCGATTCCCCCTCAGTCTTCATTTTTATTTATATTAATTGCTTGTAATGGTTGTTATATTTTTAAAATTGTTTATTAGCTGTTTCCTACCTGGAATCATATTTAATGAGATGGGTAGATATAACTTTGCTAAGTCAATAAATAAGAATATATGATTTTTTTTCTTCTTCAGTCATAATAATAATAATAATAATAATAATAATAATAATAATAATAATAAT
>JAKJMR010000251.1:106941-128035 GCA_024449315.1 Daboia siamensis | reverse complement strand
ATCATCATCATCATCATCATCATCATCATCATCATCATCATCATCATATTGGAAGGTACCTGGGAGGTCATCTAGTCCAACCCCCTGTTCAGTCAGGAAACCCTATACCAGGGGTGTGAGACTGCCAACCCGTGGGCCGGATGCGTCACATGGAAGCTGTACCCACCCCTTTGCCAGCAATGGCAAAACTGTCCTGATACGTTGTGTGATATCACGTGACATCGTGAGTTTGACATGTCTGCCCTATACCATTTCAGACAAATGGCTGTCCAGTCTCTTTTTCAAACCTACACTATACCTGTGCATTTGGTTTTTCTTCCCTAAATGTAGAACCTTACCTTTTTCTCCACTGAATTTCATTTTGTAGATAGCGCCCAATGTTCAAGCCTGTGAAGATCCTTCTGTATCTTCTGGTACGTTGGCTACTCCTGCCAGCTTGGTTCATCTGGAAATTTGAAGAGCCCACCATCTATTCCCAAATCATTGATGAAGATGTTGAAGAGCACTGGGCCCAGAACAGAGCCTTGGGGCACCTCACTACACACAACCCTCTGTGTAGATGAAGTTCCATTGAGGACTACACACTGAGTATGGCCAGTCAGCCAGCTACAAATCCATCTGGTGGTGATGCGGTCTAACCCACATTTTTCTATCTTATCAAGTAGTGGGTTTTGGTCTACTTTATCAAAAGCCTTACTGAAGTCCAAATAAATTATATCCACAGCATTCCTCTGGTCCACTAATTTTGTCACCTGGTCAAAGAATGCAATAAGTTTTGTCTGGCATGAACTGTTTTTAACAAACTTATGTTGGCTTTTGGTAATGACTTTGTTTGCCTCTAGGTGTTCATTGATTTATTGCTTGATTATCTTTTCCAAGATCTTCCCAGGTATTGAGGTCAGGCTGATAAGTCTAGTTTCCTGGATCCATTTTTTCCCCCATTTTTGAAGATGGGAATTACTTCATCACTTGTCCAGTCTTCTGGTAGTTCCCCAGTGCTCCAGGATCTTTGAAAGATATACTGTAGTTCAGTGGTTCTGAGATCACATCTGCTAGTTCCTTCAGAAACTTGGGGTGTAGTTCATCTGGTCCTGGTAATTTGAACTCATCTAGGGTGGACAGGTGCTCACTTACCATTTTTTTGCGTATCTTAACTTGGGTTTCTAATCTGTTTGTTGCAATACTGTTTTTGATATTTGGACTGGTTTTTTTTCCCTTTCTGTAAATATGAATGCAAAAAATGAGTTGAGTAGTTCTGCTTTCTCCCTGTTGCTTGTCACCTTCTTGCCACTTTCTCCCACTAATGGACCAATCATTTCCTTAACTTTTTTTCTTGTTTTTTACATGTTGAAAGAAGCTTTTTTTGTTGTTATTTTTGACTTAAGTTTCAAGCCTTAGTTCATTTTGAGCCTTAGCTTTCCTCACTTCATCTTTTTCATGCTCGGGCTATTTGCTGATATTCTGCTTTAGTTATGTGCCCTTCTTTTCACTTTTTATACTTGTCCTTTTTGTCTTTCAATTTATCAGAGAGTTCTTAATGCAGCCTTGCTGGTTTCCTTTGAGAGCTGTTATTTTTCTTTTTTGTTGGTATATGTTTCTATTATTATTATTATTATTATTATTATTATTATTAGTAGTAGTAGTAGTAGTAGTAGTAGTATTTAAAGCAATTAGATCTTTTTACTACTTTCCCATAAACATCACATATTTCTCAGTCCTACTTATTTGTTTTTCAGATATTCCCTTACCTTGTCTATAGTTATTCCGATTTTTATATATAGCATGACTACACAATCTTTTTTACTTTTCATTGTTGTTTGTTTCTCTTTGCCATTCTTGGTCACCAATTCTTAAAATATCAGAGACTATTGACCAGGAACCAGACCATATGCTATATTTCAATGTATATTAACCCAGTAGCATGAACTGGCATTTCCAATAGCATTTCCACAACGCTATACATTAGGACAACTAATTTAATTTTTTTATATAAAAAGGTGTTTGTATAACATTCAAAATATCAGTTGAAAATCATAGTTTGATACTAAGTAAATTAATAGCACTGGAATTAACTAGTAGAACCTAGCAAGTAATTTAATGTGACCTGGTTCCCACATATCAATGATTTTGCCCTATTAAATATACAATATTTTTACCTAGGATTATAACAATAAAATGAGTGATACAATATCATAAATATACAAAATTTTATAATTTACAATTTACCCTAACCCTAATCCATGTTTATATGATATACAGCTTATAAATATTCAGGAAATCTAGAGAAAGGCATACTACAATGGCAAAAAGAAGAGGCTTCTTCAAGTGTTAATTATTGGCAATTAGCCTGCATCAATTAGTTATGAAATCATAATTGCCTTCTCCGAAAAACAAAATAAATTCTGTGTAGTGATAAAAAAGGGAAAAATAAATAAATACAGCAATCTGCCAGCATTATCATTTTAGGTTCACATTGTTGTCTTTCTATCTTATTAGTTACTGACAGACAGGCAAACAGCAGACAAGACAGAAATATGATAGATGATAGATAGATAATAGATGATATAGATAGATGATAGATCACTTAGCAATTTTAATAGTTTTGCTATTTTGTTCTCTTTGTAATGTTATAATTTAATGTAATTTAATTAGTTTTCCATATTTAGATTTTTAAAATGTGCCATTACTTATATTTATATTTTTCTAAATTGAATCATTTTATTTATTTGTACAAATCATATAGAACATGTCTTTGCATTTAAATCTGAATCTTGTCATTCTTGGATACGCATCCAATCAACCCTAGCTGTATGGAAGCCTGCTTTAGGATTGATGAAATCAGCTGTAATTATATCATTATGAGAAATGAGCCAAAGTCATAGTATTTAATCACTACCATGCCTTCAGGTTGTTTAAACTATGGATAAGAAATTAATCAGAGCTGAGACCATAGTCAAGATTTTCATCCCAAATCAGAGCCCAAAGAAAAATTACCCCATAATATTATGCTGATTTTGTTTATTTGACTTTCACCATATTAAATATATACATGAATATGGCACAATTCATTTCTTTCATATCATCAGTTCTATTAATAAAACATTATATTGTGACAGATTCACTGTAGTTCCCAAACACTATATAATATAAGATAATCTTTATTGTCATTTTTTTTTACTGAGGGCACAACAGCACACATCAAAAATGAAATTTAGTTGCCCACTCTCAAAGTGAAACACATACATGACACACACCTAAAACATACTACAAAGAACATATGTGTAGACCCACACCCCTACATATATATATCCATAAAATATTAAATATTGTCCATCTTGAATATATAATGGAACAAGGAAGCCTGAGATTTCACAAGGTTAATGCTGTATGGAATGAAACTATGGTTGAATCTGGATGTTCTGCTATGGATACCATGAAGCCTCCTCCCAGAAGGTAACAAGGAAAACAGATTGTGAAGAGGATGAGTAGTGTCCCAGATAATCTTATGGACTCTGCTCAAGCAACGCTTCCATGCTATGTCCTGGATGGAGGGGAGGGAACTGATATGTTCAAGGCAAGTGTCTCTTTGATTTCATACTGTTTCAGTTCCAATGATAAACAAATTATATTATTTGACAAATGAAATACTGGAGTAAAACTTCGTATTGATGGCACTGTGTGCAAGGTTTTTTTTCAATAAGCCAAATATTTAGGGTTGAGTGTTTTTTTTTAAGAAAATGCATTCTAAATGTTCTTTCAGTGGCTAAAGTCTCTTTTTCAAGTTTTTCATTCCATGTAAAACAAGTTTCAATATTATTACAAGATTGGTTATGATTTTAACTTCATTGTTGAAAGGCGTGAGTGCGAATACTGCATTTTCCCTGACTGCTTATATTAGCTGATCTGAATGTGTCCCTTGAGTGGTGTTCACTTTCTATGAAGCACAAAAACTAAGGTGTTTGCATCCTGCAAACAAACAAACAAAAAAAGATAGAACATGCATAAATATTCTAAGGCAGAGGTCCCCAACCTTTTGGACACCAGGGACCAAAGATAAGTTTTTCCGTGGACCAGAGAATGCGTGGTTTTATGTGCTGGCTGCATCTCATGGATAGGACCTTGCTTGTTTGTGCATACCGGTTGCTGGCATGCTGCAGCCCGCTACTAATCCATGGACCAGGGTTTGGGGACCCCTGTTCTAAGGTAAGTGCAAGATTCCTACATAAAACCCATGTCATTTTACTAATTTTATTCTATTATTCTAATTGGAAACAAATTATACATTTTATATACAGTATAAGATGAAGCATTAATCATAATGTAACTACATGTGTCATATAATTATAATGTATACAAAAAGAATTAACAGTGAAGTTTAAGGCCTTGACTGGATTACTTTAGAGAGCTACTCTATTGTAAAACTGAAATGCACTGAAAATTGAAATGTGCCATTTACTGTGTATATAAACTGTAGGAATGACAATTATTTTTATGTGCCAGCTCATTGCTATTTTTCTTTTTAAAAAATATGTTTATCTGTATGTATATGTCTGGGTTTGCATCCAAGTTGAATATGGAATAGTAAGTGAAATGAAAATTTTGACTGATATTTCACCTGATAAGATGGCATAACTTATATGTATCTGTATGTGTGTATATGCACATGTATGTACATATATGTATAAATATTTGTGTATATCAACATTAGCGACTAGCATGTTTTCATAGGAAAGCAAAATAATATTTTTGAGATCAATTATGCACATGAAATGAATGAAGGTTTAGACTTAGATTCATAGTTCAGGATTTTGTTTTTATAGTAAACAGGGGAAATGGTATTCTACACACTGAAATAAGGAAATAAGACGGAAATGTTTCTTTATCTGAATTTAAGCTCCCTCTAAACTTTGGCTTGAAGTGAATCCCTCCTTTTTTACTTCCTTTGTTATTACAGTGTAGTTCAAGATTCACTCCTCAAGTTCATATCTATGAAGGAACCCGAAATGAAAGCATTTCCAAGGGTGTAATATTATGGGTTCTTCATATCTGCCATCAAATATTATGTTAGTTGGAATAGTATAAATAGAGTGTTTCATTTGTTACCCTCAATCTTGTTTAGTTTCTAGGCTTCTGGATAGCTTTTTGAAAATGCTGTTTCTATTTTATCCTAGCCATCAAGCTACCAACCTGCCTGGCATTCATGAAATATTAATTCCTTGTAAATCTAGAATAAATTAAGTTCTTGAATGTGCATACATAGGCTGAATTTTTATTTCTGATTTTATGTTACTGTAAGCCAGACATGTGAAACTCACAATGTCATGTGACATCGCGCAACGTATCAGAACAGTTTTGCCATTGCTGACAATGAGGTGGGTGCAGCATCTGTGTGACATGTCCAGCCCATGGGCTGGCCGTTTGACACCCCTGCTGTAAGCAGAGAAAGATACCACTGAGGCCTATCTCAGTTAACAAATTCATCTAGCAAGTACCCATTCTAACTCTATAATGGTCAATTGTAATCTGCTGAGTTGCATGTTCCTGGAATCCACCTGTGGTTTCCTTTTAAGAGTTTCCTTTTAAAAGAAGCTTAAGTTCAGCATAAGGTTAGGGAAAGGAAATTTCTATATAGGCAGATCTAAGATCCAACAAATATAACACACTACTAAAGCTTCAAATGTTTTAGGAATTTATAAGAAAGCAAATATTATTAATACTTTAGTATTTTTATAATAAGGGACGCGGTGGCTCAGTGGGTTAGGACGCTGAGCTTGTCGATCAGAAGGTCGGCAGTTTGGCGGGTCGAATCCCGAGTGCCGCGTAACAGAGTGAGCGCCTGTTACTCGTCCCAGCTTCTGCCCACCTAGCAGTTCGAAAGCACGTAAAAATGCAAGTAGAAAAATAGGGACCACTCCGGTGGGAAGGTAACAGCGTTCCGTGCGCCTTTGGCGTCTAGTCATGCTGGCCACATGACCACGGAGAAGTCCTTGGACAAGCACTGGCTCTTCGGCTTTGAAACGGAGATGAGCACCAGCCCCTAGAGTCGGAAACGACTAGCACGCATGTGCGGGGGAACCTTTACCTTTACCTATTTTTATAATGCTTGTAGTCTCTGATGTAGCACAAAAACTATTCCTAAGTTTGAAAGCCAATTACAGGAAATCTCTTTTCAGCTAATTCATGATAGGCAAATCTACTTAGTGTTAAGGGCTTAATAGATTTCTAGCTGCAAGCCATAATTATAACTATTATTTGTATAAATTCCTCATATCTAATCTGTTGTACATTCCTGCTTGTAAACATAATATTGATATTACACCAAAAGTCCAGTTTTATCTAATAATATTCTACAATACAATAGGATTCTAACATTCTACAATCCACATTCACAGCCAATAAAAAAGACTGCGAGATAAAACTGTAGTATACAAAAAGCTTTGAACTGCTTCATAACTTTACTTGTAAATTCTCCAAGTTACAGGTATAAATCAGCAAACATACTCAGTAGCCTTTTTCCACATGTGTATTTAATGCATACTGTTCAAAGTCATCTTCAGATTTGTTAAGTCTAACATATCAAGAATATAATAAATCAGTATTTAAATGCTGTTTGACATGTTCAGAACAGGACAAGAATGACAACATACGCCATACTGTTACAATTTAAATATTTGTCAGGTCTTTTAGTGTTAAGTTTTGTCTTAATACTGGTACTTCAGCATATGCCATAATTTTCTCTTTCAATTCTTCTTGTTGGGTGGGTCAGTTCATAAACTGTTTCTGTGCTGATCTGTACTAATTCTTCTAAATTATCATTTATGTAATTCATATCAGCTGTTTCCTCTTTATTTGTGATTGTGGTTGAGTTTCTTCTACTATTCCACTAATATTTTAGGGTCTTCTGTGTTCACTTTTTTTTCTGAATCTTTTCTAGTTCCACATTCCTGAATGTTTTATTTCTGGTAATAAATCTACTTCGATAAGCTAACCAATTTTTTAGTGATACTTGAATCTGGATCAATTCCTTTTCACAGTTCAAACATTCACCTTAAATAGCTGTGCTCTGTTACTTCCAATTTATAGTAGAAGGCCCTAATAGTACAATTTTTAAATACAGTATACTTTTTACTTAGCTATGGTTTTTGTTCTTCAAGTAAACCTGCAAGGCTATATTGCAGAATTTCTGAGTCCTGTTGCCCACTTGTCAATAGATGCCTGGGAACTCTAATGTCTGAAACAGTCCTTGTTGATTCAATCAATAACTGATTGATAATTCTTTTTCTATTTTTCTCAACATAGTAAATGGGTTGATGGATACATTTAGTCTGACTCTTCTAATAAGAACTTTCTGGTAGAAAACACTACCACCAGCATAGCTCTCAACCTCATCAGAGCATCACAAGTCACTCGCCCATAACATTATTGTGATTATTATAATTTAAAAGAGCTGATTTCAAGTAGTGTTTATTTAGTATATTTTGTCTGTTACCATTTGGATCTTGATTTGCTCAACAAATCAGCCATGAATGTAATCATTCAGTAAAAAAGCTATTTTTACTGCATAGTCCTTAATGCGTGAGTGGCCATCCTTCCAATGTACCGAACCTCTGAAATTTTCAAGTTTTCAAAGAAATTCACTTTACACACTGTACTGGAGATTTACAGTTCAAGAGCCACATTATATTTGTGTAGCACAATGAACTTTTTATTTCAAAAGTGGGCCAGGAATCATTTAACAGTAGGTTAAAATTCTTTCATAATTTAATATACCCTAAATTCAATAAATGGTCTAATTTTTTTTGTATCCACGAACACTTCTTGAATACTGATTTTGCAGAATGAGACACATTAGTAAAATGGATTTCTTACTGAATGGAGCATTATATTGTATCCATTTTGATATGGTTCAGGCGTAAGAGAGAGGGAAAGAAAGTATACTTCTTTCAGCTTCTTCAGAATAGAATTGTATTTCTTGTTTGCAATTTCTTGTTTCTAGATGAAGAAAACTTCTGTAAAAGATATATCGAGATAGAGAAAGTAATTTTCATTGCTGTATTTTTAAGTGTATAAAGATGGTAAGCAGGGCCTTTTTTCTCATAGAACGCTCAGAACGGAGTTCTGGCACCTTTTTTGGATTGAACCTTGTAGGGTAGGCAAGGCGGGTTGTATGACATGTGTGAGTTCTGGCACCTTTTTCTTTTACAAAAAAAGCACTGATGGTAAGACATTATTGAACAGGTTTTTTTTTTCATTCAAACTCTTACTATTATAGTCCAGACAATGATCATGAGCCCTAATTTTGGGAAATTTGGAAAGTTAAAAGCATAGAAATAAAATATAATCTATTTTATTTCAGCATGAAGTGTACTGTTGTTGTTGTTGTTGTTGATCTTTTTTTTATTGAAAGGTTTTACAATACATTTTTGAATACAAAAAAAACCCCTCCTTCCCCTACCCTCTCCCCAACCCCTCCCCACCCACCCCTCCCCCCTCCCCGACTTCCCAGAGCTGAATACAGGGTATAAAAATACAAACAAACATAATCTAAAATATGCTAACAACAATAAAACATTAAGTTATATCGCACTTTAACTCTTAGTAAGATAACTACTAACTAATTATACATCATATAGATCCACTACTTATTCAAATGCTAAATGAAACTTTTTAATCCCATATTTATTCTGAATATAATCAATCCATCTCCTCCATTCCACAATGTATCTCTGTTGCGATTGGTCTTTCAAATACGCTGAAATCTTTGCCATTTCCGCCAAGTTAGAAACTTTCAAAGTCCACTCTTCTATAGTCGGCAGTTCTTCCTTCTTCCAATATTGCACTACTAAAAGTCTCGCTGCCATGATTAAATTCAACATCAACTTAGTATCTACAACAGTAGTATCTGTAATAATACCCAATAAGAACAATTGCGGAGAAAACTTTCTCCTTTTCTTAAATATCTTTTGCATATTCCACCAAATTTTAATCCAAAAAGCTTTGACCTTTTTACAAGTCCACTATATATGAAAATACGTTGCGTCCTCACAACCACACCTCCAACATTTGGGCTGGCAGTTTGGATACATACTTGCTAATTTTTTAGGTTCTAAATGCCATCTATAAAACATTTTATAAAAGTTCTCTCTTAAATTTTGGGCCTGTGTAAATTTTACATTTCTAACCCAAATCTTTTCCCAAGTATCCATTGTTATAACTTCTTGATAATTCTGATCCCACTTTATCATACAGTCTTTAACAAGTTCCGTTTCTGAATCAATTTCTATCAATGCATTATATATCCTTTTCATATTTGCTTGACCTTGATCTCTGATTTGTTTCACCAAATTATTATCAATCATCGAGAAACCAACTTTCTGGTCCTCTTTCCACCTTGCCTGTAATTGCCCATACTGAAACCAAGTTTGTACAATCTTTTCTTCTTTAAGATATTATATGGCTTTAGTTGCCATACATTCCTTTCTAGACTTAAAATTTCCTTGTATGTAGTCTCATCATGTTTAAATCCCACATTTATATTTTCTATTGCATGTTTAGGTATTGCCCAAATAGGTATCTTATAATTTAACTTATGTCTATACTTTTTCCAAACTCGCCACAGAGCATGCCTTAAAATATGTATCTTAAACACATTGTCCACCTTCTTATCATACAATAAATATGCATGTCAACCAAATAACAAATCATAACCCTCAAGATTTAATAATCTCCCTTGTGTTAAGTTAAACCAATCACTTATTGATGACAAAGCAGCAGCCTCATAATATAATTTAAAATTAGGCATTTTAATACTGCCTCTTTCACGCGTATCTTGCATTATCTTAAATTTAACTCGTGGCTTTTTCCCTGCCCAAACAAATTTATTAATTCCTTTTTGCCATTCCTCCAAATTTAGATCCTTTTTAAGTATAAGTATCATATGAAATAAGAATAAGAATTTTGGCAATACATTCATTTTCACTGCTGCAATTCTTCCCAATAAAGATAATTGTAGTTTTTTCCAGCTATCTGTTGTTGTTGATCTTAAATGGACTCCAGAAGATGTTAGAGGACAGGAAGGCCTGGAGGAAAGTTGTCCGTGGGGTTGTGATGGGTCGGACATGACTTCACAACTAACAACAACAAAGAAAAACTGGAATAAGTGCAGCTGAAAGTTCAAAAGACTGAAGGCATCTCTTTCAAGTGTGATAGATATTTTGCACCTAGATATTCTACCTCTCCACTGCACTGCACTGCTAAATTTGGCAATGGGAAATGCAGCAGGAAAAGGCAGTCTAGAGAAAAGCTATGCTTGCTGAGAACCAAGAGACCATGCAGCCTGGATTCATCTCAGCTAACAGAATAAATTCATACAGCCATCATAAAAGGCACTCAAGTATGCTCTGTTACATTTTACAGTTAAGTTGAGATGAGCATATATTTCCTTCTAGCTAGGGAAAGAACCTGGCTAGGTTGATTTAAAGTTTTTGTATCTTTTATATTATAAAATATATATATATATCGGCTTTCAATATAATACTGTGCCCATATAGCTATTAAATATATAAAATATAGTGATGTCACCTGAAATTTTATAGGATTGATCAACTCTTAGTTGGTCAAATGAGTTAAAATTTGGAGAAGACAAGAAGGGTGATATTTGGAATGGAAGAAGTCATTTGGGAACTTAGTAAGACAATACAAGCTATTCAAGTATATTTGCTCATCCCATTTTTGTTTATTTTCCACACTAAAAGACATTCCAAGTGAATTTATGAATTATTTATTTATACATAACTACAATATTGGAATGCATGATTTCTGATATTTTATATCAAACACAAAATTTGTGCAGCTTCAGAACCATATGAAATATCTCTTGTTTAGACCTAGAATTAGTTTTATGATTTTCGTTATCTGTGTGGCTTTCCTTCATTTCCTGCTTTCTTCATAATAAAATTACACACAACCAAATAATAAGCCCCAAATATCTGCAACTAAATTTATCTTCCATGGAAAAGACTCCCGCATTTGTTCATGGCTTTGTTTATTGACACTAAGTTACATTATATTATCAAACTATTTTTTGTGGGGGCAGGTTCAGGGCCAAAAGAGAGAGATTTTTAACCTCTGATGGAAATAACTGTCAGTGTTAATTATATGTTTGTAAGTTGATGCAGGAATTTTAAAAGTGGCACAGTGTTTTCATTTCCATCATGTTAAATTTTATAATCATTAAGAAAAAAATGTTATAAAGGGAAAAAAAGTCACAATCTATGTGCTTGTTATTTCTATAATATACTAATGACAAGGTTAGTTCAAAACATTTCAAGTCATTTTGAAAACCAATAAAAAAGAGAAAACAACCATTTAAAATATATTTCAAAAATAAATCTATTGCAGTAGTTAAATACAGTGAAATGCATCAAAATAAGAATTAATTATGTGGCACAATCTCCCATACATATTAGTTATTTAGGAACCTGAATGTATTTTATCAGGATCATGGCAGAAGTCACACACAAGTTGATTATACCCCTTATGCTAGCCAGTGAGTTTGGTCTGCTTTGATCTGCTTCTCATATCCATCTTCTATTTTTGTAAACATAAGTTTGAAATATCATTAAGGAACATCAGAAAAATATATTATTTGGATGCAAGAGAAACAAGGAAAAAAACAGAGTACTCACTGTGCATTTCTTACATTAATTTTAGATTATGTATTTATAAATCAATGTATTTCTTAAATTAGCTTTGCTTAATATAACAGTGAAATATTAAACTTGTAACAAAAATTACCCAACAAGTTTTGTATATTACAAATGTTTATAACTATTAACCCTATATTAAACCTTATTGATTCAGGAGAAAAAGTGCATATGGAAAAGAGAACCCTCAAATCATATACCATCATGTATTTTTGGAACATACTTCAGACAGAATTTTTATTTTAGATTACAGGATATCCAATGCACACTCATAGAAAAGGGCTATGGCCATCTTTCAACAATCCAAAACAACTGGGACAAATTTCCAGTAAATTGAGCAACATGAAAAGGATCAGAGACTGGTAGTATTGCTTCCAATTCAAATTGTACTGAAATTTGAAGTTTGTGAAAATTTGTAACTTTTAATAAAATTTCTTTGTTATAAAAGAGTTTAACAGATTTAGACTTTTTGCCACCATAGGCTGACATGGTTTTCTCCTATAAAAGAAATGGTGTGTCATTTCCAGACATTATACATTGTGCACAACAGTTTTTCTGGCTTCACAGGAATTTCCCATAATATGCTATATACCACGGTAATCTAGCCAGATCAGCAAAGATTCAGTTACAAAATTATGCAGTTGTAAATTCAGCTGACAAATAATATATAAACTTAGATATAATCCAAGTGTAAAGGTTCTAGAATTCCTAACAGTTTTCAGAGGAAGACAGCAATCATAGCTTCAAGCATGATTTAAAACTTGGGCTCGTATTCAGGCAGCATCTTAATTATAAGAAGCTATCAGCTTCCACTTACACACAAATGTCACAAATCAACAAATTGTCAGCTCTTGAGTAGCCCTGTCTGATACTTCATATAGCCAAGTATTCTCCACCTTTATAACTTTTGACTCTTTACACAGAGATAATGACATTTCTATGAAATGGGTGGAGTTCAAGGACCAGAAATAGTGAAACATAATGATTTACTATTATTGTTAGGTCTCTCTGTGACTTGTAATTGCCTTGTCTTGACGCTTTTCTTCCTTTTAATATAATGGTGAATGTGCAGTTAAAGGGATCACACATAACATAGTTTCCCTGTACTTTAAATTGAATGGCCTTATCAAAATCAAAAGTGAATGGTCTTATCAAAATCAAGCAACATGGATCAGTTTAAGCTTTTTTTAAAAAAAAAAAAATTAATCCATGCCTTTTAGCAATTTATTTCTGTAATTTGGGTCCAAGGTTTATATCTGAAATGTTTTTCATGGCTATTCCTGAACATAATAGCATTCTTTTAACAAGAACCTTTTGATAATGTTAAAATGCTCAGAATTAAACTTACTGTACCTAATACCTTTTTGAACAATTCTTCACATTTTTTCCAGTGAAAAAATTATTTCCAGTTAAAATAACTCAAATGTTTTGAAATTTCTTCTTTGTTCTTTTGAAAGTAAGAGCTTTTCAGTTTTGCCTATTCACTGATTGGTTTGATTTTCCCCTGTACTCTTACAAAATCTTCCTACGATTAAGGGAAATATTACTAACACCAACCATAGCTTTGAACAGAGCTTACCAGAGTACTTGTGATAAGATCAACTATACAAATTTGAATGGATTATTTTTAATTCAAAGTAGGCAGGTGGCTACATTCGGTTAATGTTAAATGTTTTCTGGAATTCACTGATATGTCTGGAATTGCAATTTTCATACTTCCCATTTTTATATGGTTGTTCCAAATCCCTTCAAAGCTAATTAAGCTCATTGTAATAAAGCTTCATGCTTGCTTGGCCATACTTATTTAAACCCATTAAGTTTGGATTGAAATAATTGTTCCTTTTGCCATTTCCTTTTGTTTGTGTTCCTGTCAGATCTCTTTGTAATTACATAAAGGTGTTTCATATCATTTTCTTAGTAAATTTGGTCCTATATTGCTGACTTACTTTCTTCCAGAAGTTGTTCCAAGTTCATCCTATGGTTACAGGGGTGCTGTTACAGATTGTTGTCCACTTTTATAATTCTTCTAAAAAAATTATTATAAAATAACTAATTACTATAGTGCTACATTGCTGAAAATGCACAAAGGAGCACATTTGCCATCCTTAAATTTCTTAAAAGAAGTCATAGCCATTATAAATATGAAACACACAAATTATTCAAAGCCAGACCAATAGCAAAATTTCTCTGTGGTGCTTTTCCAATTTTGCACTTTTAGAATTAATACAGTCCAAATTTCTAAGATCAGCTCTTCAAGTCCAAAATTGTGTCTAGAAACAGACTTCATGGTAATGGATGTTGGCTCATTGTAATCACCTTTTGCCTCAGGCCATTCCTTTTTCCCCTTGGCCCATTAACTAGGAACATTTTCTATCCACATGTAAAAAAGGGAGTGGCAACTATAATCTTGTTCCTCCATTTCTCTTCAGGACTTTTATTCAGCATTGGATAATATTAGGATAAATTGCTCATTAAGCAGTATGAAGCAAAGACAGAGCACCAATTAGATCTAGTCAGGATACCAACCTTTATTGTGAGTGAAACCAACAAAGAAAACAAAGACATCAAGTAATTGTGTATATTTTATATATTCAAGTAATTCTATATACATTATTTGTATTTTTTAGATTTTGAGTCTCACTGGAGTATAAGGTTAATATTAGGGTGCAGAACACTTCTGCATACTATTGAGCAGTCAGAAAACATTTTTACCTGCCTAATTAGCAAAACACAGAACATAGAATATAGAACATAGTATAACAGAGCTGGAAGGAACTTTGGAGATCATCTAGTCCAACCCCCTGCTCTAGCAGGAGAGTCTATACCAAGGCTTTTCAACCAGTGGTACGGGTACCACCTGTGGTACATTGGCACCTGGCAGGTGGTATACAACCATCCTAGAAAAGTGGTAGTGGGGGAGGGGAATGAGCTGAACCAGTGGCAGCGCCGCACAAGCCTGAAGAGAGATGGCTGAGCTGCAGGGCTGTCAGGGCTCAGCGGAAGTGCCAGGATCAGCACTTTTTCAGGGTTGTCAGCCTCAGCGGAAGTGCCAGGATCAGCGCCAGACTCCAGAAGCGCCAGATCCTGGTGCTTCTGCTGAGCCCAGAAGAAGCACAGATCAGCTGGAATGTTGCAGCATCTCCAGGGTCTTGTGATTTATATTCAGATGCTTGGCAACTGATTCATATTTATGATGTTCACAGTGTCCCAGGGTCATGTCTGCTGCAACCACCCAGCAGACAGGGGGAATAAAAATCAAACACCCCCCACCCCATCCAACCCCCCACTGCCAATCCTCAACAGAAATGCTCACAACAATGAAAACCTTGGGCAGGAGGAAGAGTGCCAGTGGCCAAGCAGGCACGTGTCTTGCTCAGCTGTGGCTTGGGGGGCACTTTTTTCAGTGCTGTTGTAACTTCAAACAGTCACTAAGTGAACTGTTGTAAGGATTACCTGTACTTCATCATAACTTGGTACTTGGATGTTGCCATAACCTAAAAGTGGTACAATGGGTGAAAAGGTTGAAAAGCCCTGGTCTATACCATTTAAAATAAAAGGGTTTCTTGAAAGCTCCAGTGATGAGGTACCCACAACTCTGAAGGCAAGCCATTGCACTGGTTGGTTGTTTTCACATATCTTAGCAGACAACATGTAGACTCTGACACAATTGTGCCAAAAGTAAAGGACATCTAATTAGCTCCATTAACCCATATGAGTTAAAGAAATTGGAAAGCCAACATCAGTTAAAACAAATGGAACTATTGAAGGAGAATGATTTAAAATACTGGAGGTGCTCATGACACGTGAATCTGATAGTGGATTGACATCCAATAGTGTCTTATGAAAATCATACTGTAAGATAATTTTATCACTAAGCCATAAAAGAAGACTAATATTTTCAGACATCTAATAAGACAGCTTCTTTTTTATTGAACGTTATTACCAATTGAAAATAGACAATATTTAGAAAGTTAATTCCATGATCATCATATGTCTGAATGATATAGCTATTCTTTGTTCCTCACTGGTAAACTGTGCATTTCATTTTCTCTTACGTTTGCTTCAATTTGTGTCAAACAGCTGATTATACAGACTTTCAGTAGTGCCCACAAAACTACTCCAACATAGGTAATCTAAAATGAAAGAATAGTTATAATTCACGTTGTTTGTGAAATATGTAAATGAATATCACTATGTAAGTTTCACCAAGGATTTTAATCATTTTTTTCAAGGATAGCCTCACATAAAATTTAGAAAATATCAGTATGAGCTGAATGATGATTTGGAGTCTCTTACTGTATTTCTGCTGTGCTGTGTTATATTTTTGCCACCTTTATTTTAATGATTTCTCTGCAAGGAAGAAGCCAATGTATCCACTCTGAACCTTGTTTTAAAACCTAATTTGGTTTCTATAACTGCTGTCTTTTCTCTCTAAAAAAATGGGACCCATTATCAACCAATTCTTTATTTTTCTGACATACCCTTTTTACATATCTCACACTTCTTAAGGTGCTGAGAAAGAATTTTGCAGGATTCTTGTTCAAAAGAATGCTAATAGGACAATTCTAGGACATGGCAGTATCTTTCTTTCAAATTAAAGATATTCTTCTGGAAAAGAAAAATGCTAACATAATATATTTTTGATGACTGAGTAGTAGAATTAATAGCAAATAAGATAATAAATCATAAACTTTCAAAATATGAAAAAATGCAAACACTTCAGCTTGTCATGGCCTGAATAAAAGGTCGTATTTGTAATAGGCAGAAAGTAGATCTTGTGTTGTTGTTGTTGTTGTTAGCTGCAAAGTCGTGTCCGACCCATCGCGACCCTATGGACAACATTCCTCCAGGCCTTCCTGTCCTCCACCATCCTCTGGAGTCCATCCAAGCTCACGCCTACTGCTTCAGTGACTCCATCCAGCCACCTCATTCTCTGTCGTCCCCTTCTTCTATTGCCCTCGATCTTTCCCAGCATTAGGCTCTTCTCCAGTGAGTCCTTCTTTCTCATTAGGTGGCCAAAGTATTTGAGTTTTAGCTTCAGGATCTGGCCTTCTAAAGAGCAGTCAGGATTGATCTCCTCTAGGACTGACCAGTTTGATTGCCTTGCAGTCCAAGGGACTGGCAGGAGTCTTCTCCAGCACCATAGTTCAAAGGCCTCAATTCTTTGGCGCTCAGCCTTTTTTATGGTCCAACTTTCACTGCCATACATTGCAACTGGGAAGACCATAGCCTTGACTATACATACTTTTGTTGACAGGGTGATGTCTCTGCTTTTTAGTATGCTGTCTAGATTTGCCATGGCTTTCCTCCCGAGGAGCAAGCGTCTTTTAATTTCTTGGCTACAGTCCCCATCTGCAGTGATCTTGGAGACCAGGAAAATAAAATCTGTCACTACCTCCATTTCTTCCCCTTCTATTTGCCAGGAATTGAGAGGGCCAGATGCCATGATCTTGGTTTTCTTAATGTTAAGTTCAAACCCAAGTTTTGCACTCTCCTTCTTCACCCGCAACAAGAGACTCTTTAGTTCTTCTTCACTTTCTGCCATTAGAGTGGTATCATCTGCGTATCTAAGGTTGTTGATATTTCTTCCGGCAATCTTAATTCCAGCTTTTGATTCATCTAGCCCAGCCTTTCTCATGATGTGCTCTGCATATAAGTTAAATAGGCAGGGCGACAGTATACAGCCTTGCCGGACTCCTTTCTCAATTTTGAACCAATCAGTGGTTCCGTGTCCAGTTCTCACTGTTGCTTCTTGACCCGCATATAGGTTACTCAAGAGACAAATAAGATGGTCTGGTACTCCCATCTCTTTAAGAACTTGCCACAGTTTGTTATGATCCACACAATCAAAGGCTTTAGCATAGTCAATGAAGCAGAAGTAGATGTTTTTCTGGAACTCCCTAGCTTTCTCCATGATCCAGCGTATGTTGGCAATTTGATCTCTAGTTCCTCTGCCTCTTCGAAATCCTGCCTGTACTTCTGGTAGTTCTCGATCCACATACTGCTGAAGTCTAGCTTGTAGGATTTTAAGCATGACTTTACTAGCATGAGAAATGAGTGCAATGGTGCGATAGTTTGAACATTCTTTGGCACTGCCTTTCTTTGGAATTGGAATGTAAACTGATCTTTTCCAATCCTGTGGCCACTGTTGAGTTTTCCAAATTTGCTGGAAAATTGAGTGTAGCACTTTTACTGCATTGTCTTTTAAGATTTTGAATAGCTCAGCTGGAATACCGTCACCTCCTCTAGCTTTGTTGTTGCTCAGTTTTTCTAAGGCCCACTTCACTTCACATTCTAGGATGTCTGGCTCGAGGTCAGTGACCACTTCACTGTGATTATCAGGGACGTTAAGCTCATTCTTGTATAGTTCTTCTGTGTAATTTTGCCACCTCTTCTTGATCTCTTCTGCCTCTCTTAGGTCCCTGCCATTTTGGTCCTTTATCATGCCCAGTTTTGCATGAAACGTTCCCTTCATTTCTCTAATTTTCTTGAAAAGATCTCTGGTCCTTCCTATTCTATTGTTTTGTTCTATTTCTTTGCACTGTTCATTTAAGAAGGCATTCTTATCTCTTCTAGCTTCTACCCCTTCATGGATTACTGCCTTGTCGTGGCGAAGGGACTTGCGTAATTCACTGAAGCTATGAGCTATGCCGTGCAGGGCCACCCAAGACAGACAGGTCATAGCCGAGAGTTCTGACAAAATGTGATCCACTGGCGAAGGAAATGGCAACCCACTCCAGTATCTTTGCCATGAAAACCCTATGGACAGTAGATCTTGAATTGCCATTAAATCTCTAGGTATCTTAACTAATGGACTTCCATTCCCCATATAAACTAATTATTCAGTACATAAAAAACAAATAACTTTTGGTAATCAGTAAGAGGTGTGTGGGGGTGTGGGGGTGTGTGTGCGTGTGTGGTTTTCACCATTTTTCATTCTCCGCACACAGATCTATTTTTGTTCCTGCAGATTATGACAGGTTTTTTTTAAAAGAAAGGTTTAAGTGGCTTCTTTCTGTGTAGATGGAAAAGAAAAGAAAACTCATAAATACTCCATTGTAGGCAGTGCTTTTTTTGTAAAAGAAAAAGATTCCGGAACTCACACATGTCATACAACCTGCCTTGCCTACCCTACAAGGTTCCATCCAAAAAAGGTGGCGGAACTCCGTTCTAAGCATTCTATGAGGAAAAAAAGCCCTGATTATAGGCATTCAGAGCAATGTAGCTCAGCTATACATCACATTTCTTTCTTAGGAAAGTTAGTGCATAACTTTTTTTCTCCTTTATAGCATAGATTAGTAGGCAATCGACCAAACAGCTGAGTTTTCCATTCAGATTAATGATATTTATTAAGAAATAACCTAGGAAGAAATAGAAATGTTATCTGTTAAAGATTTTCTTTCTTTTTTTTCCTTTCCTTCCTTTGAGGTAAGCTCAGGAGGACATTATTTAGATATGGATGGAAGTAAGGAAATTTACACTCTTAATTCCAATCAATACTGGGGTATTAGTACTAGGGATCCAGGATGAGAGTTTATTTTTAAAAAGTTTCTAGTTCTAAAACTGTGAAGATAGACCATACATTACCATATGGTCAAGATTTTATGATGAATTTAAGAACTTAATTCCATGCTTATACTTTTAATATGGATTTATTTCATGGCTATAATAGACATTTAAACTTTCTGAGATCTTTTAAGTACTTATTTTTCATTCGTTTGAATGATCAATGGTTTATGATATTTATAAACTGAATATTTTTAGAAGTTATGCAACTTAAATGATATCACTCAGCAATAGTGAAACAGCATATTTCTCCTGCTTCTTTGAAAAAAATCAGGGCATCATGTTCTGAAACACAAGCACTGATGGCCTTTTATAATTCAATGATTTTGCTAGAGTACAGTAAAGAGACAAGCTATCCTTTTTGTAAAATTTATAACAGTCAAAGATTATATGCATTATAAGACAAGGAATCAATGTTTAATATACATTTTAAGTATTAAGGAGGATAATGTCTACGGAAATTCTCAGTCATCCAGGTCATGGTTGTCCCAGAGATGCCTTTTCAAGAGGCAACTGGACTTTCTTGTTTTTCTTTGAATACAATTCACTTCTCATCCAGGAAGCAAATTCAGCTCTGACTGGATGGTGGGGAATAGAAGGATTTTTATTCCCTGCAGACAGCTAGTCATTTGGGAGTTATCAGAACCCTACTGTACATCACTGAGCTGAAGGCCTGCCCACCAGCAAAGCTATATCAAAGAAGCCCTATCACAAGTGGGCCTTCATCAAATCCGAAAAAAAGACCCAGCAGGAGTTCCTCCATAACAGAAGAGAAGAATAAACAAAGCAATATTGTCATTCCATACATTGCAGGAATATCTGAAAAGCTCAGGAGGATCTTCAGCCAAGACAATATACATGCACACTTTAAGCCCAAGAATACACTATGGCAGAAGCTTTTCCACCCCAAGGATAAAACACCCAGACACAAACCAAGCAATGTGATATATGCAGTACAATGCAGTGAAACATGTGCAGATCTGTACATTGGGAAACAAAACGCATAAACGCATGGCACAACATAGAAAAACAAATCCATCAGGACAAGATTCAACAGTCCATCTTCATTTAAAAGACAAAGTCGCTCTTTTGAAGATAGCAAAATCCCCATTTCAGACAGAGAGGGCCGCTGGTTTGAAAGAGGAGTCAAAGAAGCCATCTATGTCAAAATTTAATAGTCATCTCTCAATAAAGGGGGAGGGATACAGCATCATCTATCTCCAGTCTACAACACAGTCCTTTCAACAGTTCCAAAAGGGTCCACACCCATTTGCACCAGTCAAGTGACCTTGAGGACACAGATAAACCTCCAAGTGGCCTCAATGATTCTCTAAAATAATACAAATGACCAGCTTTCTGCAAGGAATATAAATCCTTTCATTTCCCCACCATCCAGTCAGAGCTGAAGAAGCTACCTGGATGAGAAGTGAAATGTCTTCAAAGAAAAACAAGAGTGCACTTTTAGGTTAAGGAGGATAATGTTAAAATATGTTACAATATTTTTTCAGATTTAAAATTAAACTTTTTTTTTGCATTAAACTTTATGAAATATCCAGAACAATATATATTTTTTTCTTGCATCACATTCAATAAATAGTAAACTTAATGATAAAATTTCTGGATTATGCAGAATCTGTTTGTGAAGAAAATGGTTCTGAAGAATCTGTGTAGAAAAGAACCTTACTGTACACCTATTAACCTTGATTCATAAAAAGAAAATATTTAAAGGAAGTAAATTATGTAGTACTATTTCACTTAAAATATGGTTCTGAACCATATCTATCTATCTATCTATCTATCTATCTATCTATCTATCTATCTAT
>JAKJMR010000251.1:80305-100126 GCA_024449315.1 Daboia siamensis | reverse complement strand
ATCTATCTATCTATCTATCTATCTATCTATCTATCTATCTATCTATCCTACCTATCTTAAATGAACATATAAATCACTTAATGATGGGTGAAGCAGTTTTATCACCAGTTTACATTTATAAAGGAAATAAGGTCTTTCTCAGTCTTATTGACTGGGGGGAGGGAAGTGACCTGCCTTTAGCTGAAAAGATGGCATTACCTTAGAACAATCAAAGAAATCTGATTCTGACAATTTACTTCAGTTATCAACTGTCATCCTAATGTCACAGCTGTTTGTATGCATACAATAAAATTACCACAAACAGGAAGAGTTTGCTGAATTACTTAAATCAGATGCAAAGCAACACATTCATTGAAATAATATGTTGAAATAAATAATTTTCATAGGAAAGAGGTTGTCATAGGGTTACTACAGATGGAATTATAATGATGAACTTTAAAGTGCTCAATCCAACTTTGTCTGTGAGTCTTAATTTGCTTAGTATTCAGTCACAATGAAACCAAACAAAATATTTTTGTGATATTATATTTTAGTTTATTTCATCTATATGAAAATATAGATGAAATAAACAGTTTTTAATTAATTGCTATTATTTATAAAACATTATCACAGTTACCAGTACATTTAGTACATTTCTTTTTCCTATGTTAATTCATGATTTCCCATTCCTATTTCACTTTTCACATACAAAATATATTTATGTGAATTCCAAAAATAGTTTGCTATAAATAGTTTATTAAATTTTAAAATGTTATAACACTATTTCTTGGTCTCTATAGAAAAATTATTAGTCTTTTTCCTTCATTTACATACAGTCATGTTAAAAAGAAAATACACCCTCTTTGAATTCTATGATTTTATGTATCAGGACAGAGTAAAACTTATCTGGTCCTTAGACTTTCTTAAAAGTTAGGTAAATACAATATCAGGTGAACAATAACATATTACACCATGTCATCATTATTATACAAAAAGAAAGCCAAAATGGAGAAGCCACGTGTGGAAAACTAAATACACTCAGGGCTTTTTTTTCTCATAGAACGCTCAGAACGGAGTTCCGGCACCTTTTTTGGATGGAACCTTGTAGGGTAGGCAAGGCAGGTTGTATGACATGTGTGAGTTCCAGCACCTTTTTCTTTTACAAAAAAAGCACTGAGTATACTCTTTCTGTTTCCACAGGTATGAAGAGGCTGCCTAACAGCCAGATGCTGCTAATCAAATGCCCTTGATTAATTTAACATCAACAAATGTGACTACCTCTATAAAAGCTGAAGTTTAGGAGTTTGCTGGTCTCCAGTATTGAGAAGAAAGAACATCAGCAATGATCTTAGAGAAGCAGTAGTTGCTGTCCACAAATCTGGGAAGGGTTATAAACAATTTAAAGCCCATCTTTATATAGTGAGGAAGATTATTCACAAGTAGTAAACATTCAAGACAGTTGCCAATCTTCCCAGGTGTGGACATCTCAGAAAATGCACCCCAAAATCAGGCCATGGAATGTTCAAATTGCAACAAAATCCAAGAATTACATCTCAGATACCACAGTTCAATGTTAAATGTTAAAGTTCAGGACATTACAATTAGAGAGTCATTAAGTCGACCATAAACTCTTCTGTATTCAAGAATATTTTAGAATCAACTGTCAGGCCATCTGTCTGACAGCTAAAATATGGCTGAGATTGGGTCATGGAACAGGACAATGATCCCAAGCATACCAGCAAATCTACAACAAAATAGCTGAAAAAGAAAAAAATCAAGATGTTGCAATGTCCCAGTCGAAGTCCAGACCACAACCCGAGGAAAATTCTGTAGTGGGACCACAAACCTCAATGAATTGAAGCAATGTTGTGAAGAAGAATGGGCCAAAATTCCTCCATAACAATGCAAAAGCCTGATAAAATTGTATAGAGAACAATTACTTCAAGTTATTTCTGTTAAAAGTGGCTCTACAAGCTATCGAATCATAAGGTGTATCTGATTTTTCACACATGGCTTCTCCATTGTGGCTTTCTTTTTGTAAAGTAAATGATATTACAGTGTAATATGACATGTGTTGTTCATCTGTGCCTACTTTTAAGAATTATTAAGGATCACATTATTTTTACCATGTTCTGATACATAATACCAGAACTGAAGGAAGGTGTACTTTCTTTTTCATATACAGCTATAACATAGTCATCATAAGGTAGTAAGAATGTAGAAAAGTCAGATGGCCTGAAGCATTGCACTGTTATTTACCATTAACTTATTTAACATTATAAATGTAAATTAAACTGCACATTGCTATAAAATCTGTGAAAAATTTCAACTTCAGTATCTCAGATCTTCTGATACAATCATGTAAAAATTATCTTACTGCAAGGGATAAAAAAGAAAAGGAATAAAAAGCTGAGCAAAGCCTTAAGCAATGATTAAAAAACAAAAAAACTAAAACCAACCAGCATTTAAACATTCTTTCCTAAGGGAAAAAATATCCATTAAAATTCTATGAAGCACATGTCAAGGGGGAGAAAATGAGGTCAAGTTTCTTGTTCCAATTTACAAAGAACACTGGCATGATACCATGAGACTAAATCTGCTGAGAAAACCCCCTGAGCAATCTTAAATTTTATCCAGACAGTTTCTTACTTAAACAACTGGCAATATTCCCATCAATTCTAGCCAAAGATTTTCCATTTGACCTGAATATATGGAATGTAAACAGTAGAATTTGATGAGTTTATATACTGCTGTCCTAATTTCCTATGTTATCCTGTTACTAGTAGTATAGGAGGCACACAATTTTCTCATGTTCAAAGAGGATCTCCATCTTGCTACACAGATGATGTACTGTATCCAGGAAGCACCACCAGAAATGTCTATAGGGTTGGCATGTAGAAATTAGAAGACCTATTCCACCTTTTTTTTAAAAAAAAAAAAACCTGTCTAATTGATGGCTTTCATAATATGATATGTTAGCACACTCATGTTTCAATATGCAAATGTTTGTTCTATGTGTCCATAGGCACAAATAAGTGAAATCCCCTGCTAAGATTTGGGAAGAAAAGATTATTTTAAGGGGGATTTGCAAAGTAGAGAATTGCTCAAGGCTTTTTTTATTAACAATAAGTTTAGAAGATAATTCATCAGGCTAAATTCAAAGAGAGGAACAAGACATAAAGTTAAAAAAAAGATGTAAAATATGCACTGAAGCAGCTATAGCTAAAAAACAAAAGTGCAAAAGAAGTGGAATCTTGCTGTCAGTACAGAAAAAAAATATTTATATTTGAAAACAAAAAAGATCTATCAATTGCACCTTAATAGAAATTATATTTGGACATTAACTCTTTTGAAAAAGTCTTGCTCATCTATATAACTCCTGTGAAAAATCATGCTGTATTATTAGCTCTTTTCATGTTCTTTCAATCTCTCCTCACCACAAATTTTACTATTTCTGAACCATTTGCCTGATGGTTCAGAATGTAAATATGAAATATAGAGACACTGACCAGCTCATTTATATAACATTTTTCCTTTGTCTAGTCTTTTCATATTGTTTTTCCCTTGTTTTCTATTTAGTCCATTAAAAGTATATATATAAAATCAGATTAAGAAAATCAAATGGGAAAGAGTGGGCAACATAATGTAAGCATTGGTCTCCATAGACAGCCTTTTATTATACTGAGAAGCTTGACATGACTAGTACATTTTCATAATTGAGAGTTAGTTTGGTGTAATGTTTAAGGGATCAGGGGGCCATGAGTTCTAATCCTGTCTTAGTCACAAGGCCAGTAGGATGACCTTGGGCTGCTCACCCTATGAAGGAAATAATAGCAAACCACTTCTGAAAACCTTTCCAAGAAAACCACAAGAACTTGTCCAGACAATTACCAAAAGACAAAAAAATGACTTGAGGACACAAAAACCAACCAACCAACCAACCAACCAACAAACAAACAAACAAACAAACAAATAAGCAAATTAAACAAGTAATAAAATGAAATGAAATCCACTTAAGCTAATTATAGAATTATGCTGCATGCCAAACAATAAATTTGTGCATTACTTAAATAAACTTAAATAAGTTTATGTATTGTTTAAATATCTTACCAGGGTAAGAAATTCTTAACTAATCCCACCACTATCAATTAATTATTTAATTCTAAAAATTTTTTGAAAAAGTACTTTACATCAATACTTTATTGAAATTAGTTCACAGATGAAACCTGTAGATTATATTTTCAATATGAGATGCAAGCTATCTTAGTGAGAAGAAGAAATATATTGGATAATATAAAAAGCATTTCATTTCACAGGACTTCCTTTTCTTAATCAAAATGTATTTATAGTTAGTAAGGTGGGCTACATGATGATTGATCAATATATTAAGTTCTGTATTCTGCTAACAGACTTTAAAGGCACAACATTTTATGTCACCACAACTTTTAAGGAATTTAAAATGTCATACATTTCCCCATTTTTTTCCCCTCAATATTGAGGGACATGCATTGTGAAAAATGTTCAAAATCTAGATTTTTGAAAACTTTCATTTTCTACAAACTGATGTATCCTTCATCTTTACTCATAATGAATGTAACATATATACAAACCATAGAAAATATTTCCAGTCTGAGTGTTTAGAATTATTTGTTTCTCCCTTTCTGTTCTCTCTTTTTAAAGATATACAGGTATTCCTCATATAGTAATTGCCTCTTTCAGTACCATTTATGATTATGACAATGATGAAAAAATAGCTTTATGACAAATCCTTACATTTGCAATCTTCACAACTCTGTAAAACAAAGTAAAGCTGAAGTAAGATCATAAAACACAATTGTGGTTTTACTTAACAACCACTTTACTTAATGACCAAGTTGCTAGTCCCAACTTTGGTTGCTAAACAAGGACTATCCATACATACAAGTATCCAATACATATATACATATAGTACATATATTGATTTTCAAAGAAAATACCAACTTTATATATAACCCAAAAAAATGAAAAAAGAAAAAGTTCAGGAAAGAAAAGGTGAAAGAACGATGCAAATGCTGATCTCTCTTGAAACAGCCAGAATAAACTCAAATGAAATGGAATAAACAAACTACTTTTATTTCTCATGCTTCCAATGTCAATAATTCATGGTTATAGCACTGGTCCATTCAGAATGCAAGAAAGTAATTTGAAGTCCAACTCATTAGGTGAAAAAATGATGATCTTTCCATCCTGTGCAAAGCTACATGATGAAGATGGAGCGAGACCCCAGCTACACCAGGGTTCATTCCAGAGAGATAGTACAAAAGACAAAGGTAGGAAGTCCTACCATAAAACTTAAAACTCTACCCACTTAACTAAGTAAGCATGGTACTCACTAAACAGTTAGACTACAATTCCCATAAGGCATCTCTTGAGGAAAGAACGTTTAACTGTGTAAATGCCACATGTTCTTACATACATTGCTGCTACTATTAACCCTGTAAATGCTGAATACACTAACACAGTTCTTAATTCCTAAACTAGATATAAAATAGAGCAGCTGAAAGTATACTGGTCCAGCACAGGAAGAAAACAGAAAAAAATGTTTTCTGACTCTCATTGATAGAGATATAAGTAAAAAAAATACATGAAACTCTTACTTGAATATTAACATGTGTCTACATTATTTCCATAATCCCCCATAATCCTAATTATTGGACTCCTCCCCCAAGATGCTAAAGAGTAGGAAGATTTTTCTCTCCTGCTGATGATCTGCTGTTTTTCCTGCCAGAGCTGATTGCCAGCTGATTCTTTGGCAGCTCTGGTCCCTGGATCTGAATGGGAGTACTTAGGAATGAGGCAAGATGAATTTTATATGAACAGAGAAATCTTGAAAATTGCAGTTCCCTGTGGGAGCAGCCAGAAAGTCATCGATCATTGGTCATCTATCCAACTTTTCATTTGAGTAGGTTTTTCTCATAAGCAAGCCTGGGCTTTTAACTTTTAAAACTTTCTGTTTGCTTTGCTTTTTATCTCTAAAAGTTAATTGGCTAGTGAGCAGTGAGACCTTCATATGGTCAAATTCTGATTTATTTCAGTCCCCAGCTAGACTTTATCTGAGTATTTTGTTTGTTTGTTTGTTTTTGTTTATTTCTTTTGATCTATTTGGCTGCTCCTGTCTATGTACAGTCTCTCTATCCCTGGTTGCTAAGGACGAATCTAAGAATAAATCAGAGTTAACTGTTTCGATGATTTGGGATAGATAAGAAGTCATGGTAAACTTTCTATGAGCAGAATGCAATACTTTGTTAACAGAGGGTTTTGAATTTTTTTCTTGCCTTTTGTTGTTGTTGTTGTTGTTATCCCTGTTAACAATTTTGCCATTAATATAGTAAATAGATGACAGGTTAACAATTTACAAATAGAATTAGAAGTTTAAAAACATTTGGGGACCTGTTTCACAAGGCATCAGAAACTAATATTGATGTAATATATTTATCAGTATTCAACTGGCAGCCATAATATACTATATGTGTTTGTGTATACTGTATACTGTATGTGTTTGTTTTTTTAATGCACTTTTTCCTTTTTAAAATGTTTCATTATTTATTTTTCTTTGTTCTTATTAAAAAAAATCCTTTCTTGGAGTTTGGAATTTTAAGTTTTTTTGAATAAAAATAAAATTCCATATAATTCTAATCATCAAATTCCAAAATCATCTCCTCATTTCTTTCAAAGTCCACAAATGGTTTCCAAGCATAAATATATAACCTTTGTCAAAGTCTTTTCTTTCATCATGGCTGTCAATTTTGCCATCTTCATCAATTCTGCCAGCTTTACCATCCATGTATTCCATTGAGGTATTTGTAAATGCTTTCACCTTTGACCATATGAAAGTCTCACTGCTGTTATATTACCGTAGTTTCCGGTGTATAAGACGACTTTTTAACCCATGAAAATCTTCTCAAAAGTCAGGGGTCGCCGGGTGCTGAAACTTTAGGGACAGGGCTGGCTGGAAAACCTGGAGTGGATCTTCCATTTAGTCTGCACAGGGAAAGCGGGACCAATTGGAGTAGAAGCTGCAGTCTGTGCGTCTTTCCTTCTAAAGTTGAAGAGCAGCTGTAGGCAAGTGGGGAATGCAAGAGCAACTTGAAAGGCAGGTGGGGAATGCCGGAGCAGCTGCTTAGCTCTAAGGACACATTTGACTCAGGAACTGGGTGGGCTGGCTGGAAAACCTGGAGCGGATCTCCCATTTGGTCTTTTTTTTTTAATCCCATTTATATCCCGCCCTTCTCCGAAGACTCAGGGCAGCTTACAATTTAAAGCACAAATCAATGTGCTTAGAAATAGCCTTCATTCTATGTATATGCCTGCTTATTAGAGCTTTCACCCCCCCACCCACCCCACAAGCAGCATTATTACAAAGTCAGTTTATTGCTCCCAACAATCTGAGTCCTCATTTTATCTACCTGGGAAGGATGGAAGGCTGACTCAACCTTGAGCCTGGTGGGATGAGAACCTGCACTAATTGCAGGCAGCTGGTGTTACTTAAGGCTCTGCGCAGGGAAAGCTTTAGAGTGAATTAGGAAAAGTGAAAAAGTGAATTAGGAAAATAGGAAACGGTTGCTGGAATTGGGTATGTGTAGTTTAACGAAGAGAAGGGTGAGGGATGACATGATAGCAGTGATCCAATATCTCAGGGACTGCCACAAAGAAGAGGGAGCCAAGCTATTCTCCAAAGCACCTGAAAGCAGGACAAGAAGCAATGGATGGAAATTACCCAAAGAGAGAAGCAACCTAGAACTAAGGAGAAACTTCATGACAGTTAGAACAACTAACCAGTGGAACAACCTGCCTCCAGAAGTGGTGAATGCTCCAACACTGGAAGTTTTTAAGAAGAGACTGGACAGCCATTTGTCTGAAATGGTATAGGGTTTCCTGCCTGCATCCAGTTTTAGTCACCACGATGTAAAAAAGATGTCGAGACTCTAGAAAGAGTACAGAGAAGAGCAACAAAGATGATTGGGGGACTGGACACTAAAACATATAGGGAACTGCTCTTTAGAAGGCCAGATCCTGAAGTTGAAACTCAAATACTTTGGCCACCTAATGAGAAGGAAGGACTACATTGTGATTGGTTGCTGTGGGAGGGGGAGTTTCCCTTTTTTCCGTCTTTTTCTTCTGTGTGCCCTATGTGTTCTTTGATTTACCTCATGAAGTTCCTATTTGCATAACTATCTCATTTGCTGCATATATAGTTTTAAAATATATTTATTTATATAAAACTAAAAGTTTTATAAAAGGCTGAGCGCCAAAGAATTGAGGCCTTTGAGCTATGGTGCTGGAGAAGACTCCTGCGAGTCCCTTGGATTGCAAGGCTATCAAACCAGTCAGTCCTAGAGGAGATCAACCCTGACTGCTCTTTAGAAGGTTGGATCCTGAAGCTAAAACTCAAATACTTTGGCCACCTAATGAGAAGGAAGGACTCACTGGAGAAGAACCTAATGCTGGGAAAGATCGAGGGCAATAGCAGAAGGGGACGACAGAGAATGAGGTGGCTGGATGGAGTTAATGAAGCAGTAGGCATGAGCTTAAATGGACTCCAGAAGATGGTAGAGGACAGGAAGGCCTGAAGGAACGTTGTCCATGGGGTCGCGATGGGTCGGACACAACTTCGCAACTAACAACAACATTGTCTAATGAAAGGAAGAAGCTCCTTGAATCTGCATGATCTTGAAGAGACACATAGACATAGATAAAAAACATGTATGATAACTTGCGAGATGAAAACTGTAGTCTGATTAACGTTCCAGATTTAAGAGAGTTGACTTCAACAAGCTGTTATTTTCAACAACAAAAGTAGGAAAAAATGGAAAAATAGTTCAGGAGAATTAGGAAATTCTGAAAATATAATTAAGGCACAAGCACAAGCAATAACAAATAGGGGGAAAATAGGAGATACCTGACAAAGCCCAAATCTCTCTGGTAAACTAAGAAAAAAATAAGATAAAATTTAAAAATGGAAAGAGGGGCACACAGCAAACCATCACATCAGAAAATAGTCTGGATTTTCAAGAATGGGATCAGAAAGGATGACTCGCAGCATGATCAAATGCTTAGTATGAATGCCAAAAATAACAACAAAATATAGGAATTATTATGATTCATTTTGAAAGTCTAGAAAACAGCTGGCTTACTGGTTGGAGAAATGGGCAAAATTGTGTCAGGCAAAGGGAGAAAATAGCCTAATTTATCTTTAATCTGTCTTTAGACAAAATAAAAGTGAACAGTCTGACTTGTCAGAAGTGGCACTGTGGAAAAAAAGGGAGAGAAATGCAGATCAAAATAGATAAAGAATTGGTGGGAGCATGACTACTTGATCTGAGTGAATTCAGGTCTTCTGCACTAGAAGCATGACACCCCAGGATATTAAAAAACTGGATGATTTTATCCAGTTCCAAGTCACTAGATGAATTTTTTGAAAAGTCCTGGAGCATAAGGAAATACCAGAAGATGGAGAAGAACCAATGCTGTTCTAATATTTAAAAAGGGAAAAAGTTCAGCCAGGAAACTACCCATCAATCAGTTTGACGTCAATACTTGGGAAAATATTAGGAAAAAAATCAATGCATTTACAAGTACTTTGAAATAATAAGTAGTTTCCAGAAGACAATATAAATTTGTTTTTAAAAGTCATGTAGAAAAATCGTGCTTTCTTTGGAAATGTGACTAGATTAGTGGTCCAAGCTATCAATATAATGTACTTAGACTTCAGTAAGACATTTCATAAAATAGATCATAGTTTTCTTTTTGGTACTGGAAAATTGTTGCATAGATGGTGGAATGAGTGGGAAATAAGCAAAGAACAATCATATGCATTCTTAACCCTCAACAATATTTTAAGGTATTGTTAACAATTTTAGGTAATAAATCAATACTACATATCAATGTTCTAGTTCCTGAACTGAATCTTCTGCAACAAGCTTATAGCAATCACCTCTTATTAAGTATCTTCAAAGGTCTCCACTATATTGACAATATATCCACAACCAATATGTGATTGTTGTATATTCATTTTCATGTAAATATTATCCATCAATAAAGGAGCTAAGGGTTGAAAAGGGGGGTCCTTCGTGATCTCTGAGCTTGGTTGTTTTCTTGCAGCCATTTCATTAAGCAAACTATGGGATCATTGCTTTCAGGATTTATAGCAGAGGTCACTATGCAACATCTAGAAGCCCTAGCACTTTCACAAATATAACCCAAAATATAGATCAGATATTTAGAAAACACCTTCACCATAATAAAAAAGGACCAATTAGAGAAATCCACAGAATCATAAACAATCTTTTCAAATGAATTGACTAGAGAAGAATAAAAATAATTCACTGCCCTTCCTGGACTTCGTGCTCAGCAGAGGATACAATGGCAAAGTAGAAACACAGATGTACACAAAAAGTACCTACACCATCTAAGTGGTCCACCAGCAAAGCAACAACCTAACCTCCCACAAGAGAAACTGAGTAGGAACCTTAGTTAGACATGCACAAACTCACTGCAGCAACTCTGAACAGCAGAAAAGGAAAACACAACCAACACAAGCCCTAAAAAGAGTAATAATGCCATACAGCAAGAACATTGCAGAAACTAGCAACAGATTACTACAACCACATGGAATCAACTATTGCTGTCCCAAACCTCCTAAGTAAACCAAAAGATTCAATAGCCACAGGAGTAATCTATAACAGGGGTCCCCAGCCTCTGGGTCATGGCCCACTACCGGTATATAGCCTATTCAGAAATGGGCCATACAAATGGCTGGCCAGAGTGTGTAAGCACATGCAACTCAACTTGCACAAGTGGCAGGTTGGCAGGCACTGTCACATGCATGTGCTGGCCTGCCTTTTGTGCAATTCAAGTGGTGTGCCTGCACACCAGCCCACCGCTCACTCAAGGGCTGAATGTACACATGTGCCAGCCCACTGCTCAAACAGCCCAGTTCCCCTCTCCCCCCCAGCCAGCCCCCCAAGTTACAAGGTTTGGGGATCCTGATCTACAATATAGAGTGTAATGGCCACAACAACAACTATACAGGACAAATAGGCAGAAGACTGTCAGAATGCATCCATTAACATCAACTATCTGTCAGAAGACATGATGAAAACTATCACAACATATCAACAAACTTAACTATAGTTTCAATTGGGAAACAGCAACCATTCTAGAACAAGCCAAGGCCAAAAATACTCAGGAATTTCTAGAAGCTTGGCACTCTGACAAATTAGCAATCAATAAAATCAATAAATATTCTATGCAAAAGAGATGAACAACAAGCCAGAAAGGGAACAAAAAGACCAAAATACTTTCCCACTAGCAAATGACCCAATGAGCATATATTAACTCAAAAATTAATATCAGACTAACAACCAAGTAAACAATACCTCAATCAAGGAACTGCCAAGCAAGCCAATGGTAAACAGCCCAACCAGAGAATCTCTAAGACACCTTCACCAACACTGACAGGGCAAGCCACTAAAATACAAACTGTGAGCAAGCCCCACTCCTTACTAGCACTGTAATGAAACATCTGCAAGAAAACAACCAAGCTCAGAGAGCACCAAGGAACCTTCAAGTATTATCTTTTTACATTAATTATATTCAACATTCCTTTAATAGCTAGGATGCAATAAGGTTAGTATGTAGATCCAGTGATAGCTGTAAACAATATTTCATTTCATAGGCTCTATGCAATCTTTCAAAAGGTAGCTTTAGTCATAGCAACACTATAGCAATGCCATGAATATTCCCAGAAATGTCAGAGCACTTGCTACTTCCCAGTGGAAAGAACGTCTCCTCACATGTGTTTCAAAGTAAAAAAGTTTTTTTTAGACGATTATGCTGCATTCATTTAGTAATCAGGGGAGCTGTGTTCAAATATTCTCTGTGTTCAAATGCCCTTTGTTTCCAAATCCACTGTGGTCTCCCAGACTTCAGTTCCATCTCAAAGAAAGAAATAGTGGGAACCCATTCAATTTGACTTTTCTAGATTTGGAATTGAGTCAGCTCAGTTAAAAGTAAATAAAAATGTCCCAAAGGTACTTTGGACTTTGTTTTTTTGTTTCGTGTTTTGTTCAAGATAAAAAAAAAGAAAGTCTAGTTGCCTTTTGAAAAATACCTTTGGATAACCATGGATCTTCATAGACATAAATAAAAAATGTGCTACAGAACATAATACCAAACATCAGTAATTTTGGTCATCCTCAAAGAAAAGGAAACTCAAATAGATCAAGAAAAATTAGAATAGGATTTTCAAATAACCAAAGGTTCAAGTGATGATTAAAATTTGAGTCATCTTTAAATCATACTCATGTTTGTAAGATGTTTTCATCCTAACATAAAATTGTTAGTAGTATTTTATATTTCTATTAGCAGATGATTGTCACACACAAGAAAGAAGAACAACAGCACAAGCTGATCAGAGTTGCCTCTTTTTTGTTGCCTGCCTATTTGCAAGAATCTCACCAGACTGATTATATTCTCTTGGAAACAACCAGACAAAGGATTCTGGTATTTCCAGGGGGTCTGGCCTGCATCACTTCCTTCCCTGCAAGGAAGTCTTTGCACTTCTTTCCACACTCTAACTGGAGATTGTACCATGTTAATATCCAGAAATAAAAATAATATTAAAATATACAGTATATTTGTACTTTATAAAAGGCCTTTAAAAAAGATTGTAACTTTTTTAAAATGCTATTTACATTTAGGATATTCTTAACAGATAATATTTCTCAGACAGATTATGTTAATGTGCACCAGAGCTCAGTAGTGAAAAGCAAATCAATAGTATTCTTCAGTGACAAATCAGAGCAATGGCCATTAAGCATGAGTAATTAAAATGCCAGATTAATTGGTAAACCCATTTAAGTTATTTATGGTCAAATATTTCTCCTATTAAAAATAGAAATTGCATGTACAGCTGTATTTAACCATCAACCATCAAATAGTGATGCAATTAGTGCATTTTAACATTAATTTCTTTCCACCAATAATCTCTTCTTGCTCTTCTAGGCAAGTGAAAACAGAACTAGGAAAGGTTGTAGCAAAAAACACATTTCTTCTACAAACATTTATAAGACTACATTTAAAGCTAAGTGTGAAATGCTTAATATGCAATATAATTCAACATATAACATCCTATCTGAAATTTAAACTATGCTGACTACCAAATCAACATTATAACTTTTCTCTACATTGTAATTATAAAAATGACATGTACCTTTGGATTAAATTATTGCAACTTCCTTTGGAAGAAAATAGCTGGAAAAGAAGTGATCAAGTCTGAAATGAAAACAAAAGCAGAATAAAAAGATAAACAAAAAAATATTCTTGGTATTCTTTTGTAGTTTTTTCTCCCCCTTAGGTTGAGTGAGAAATGCAGCAAAAAGAACTGATTTTCTTTTCCTTCCAAAGAAGAATAGTTCTATAAAAAGGTTTATTTTGTCTTGTTTTGTATACTATTTAACAAGGCTTTTCAATTTCATTTTTTTCAACCAGTGTTGCCTCAGGGACAATAAGTAGACAAATGCCAGGGGACAAAACAAAATGTTTAAGTATGAAATGAGACATTGAAAAATATTTGGCTGTTGATCTTGTTTTAAGCTCTTCAAAATATTTTTTTTTACATTTTAAAAGGAAAGAGAATTTTATTCTTAATAGGTTGTGGTTTCCTAAACAATAAAAGGATTTAAATGAATTCATACATAAAATGAAATAAATGAACTTACTGCACACTGGCATCTAGGAAGGCCAGTGAGTAAAAATAATTCAATATTCTAGAAAAGAGGATACCTGTCAAGCCCGTCCGCCGGTGAGCAGCTCCGTAGCTCAAAGCAGGAAATGGGAGACCACCTCCACAGGATTCAGATTCTTTATTCTCAAGAATACAATCCGTGGCAGGAAACAAAGCCAGCGTTGGCTGCTATCCGCAACCAATGCTGCTAAATACACCCATACAGACCACACCCAAGCCCCACCCAACGACACCCACGCCCCCTCGACCCCTATATTCACCCCTCCCCTCCCCGGTGGGGCCTTCCGCCCGGCACCCCACCCTGGAAAAACCAGCCCGTACGCTTCCCTGCCGCGTCTCGTCCCGGCTCCGGCAGCATCCCCCGTCGTCGCTGGACGGCTCCCGCCGCTCCTCCACCGGGATGGGGCCATGCCCGCAAGTCCCCCGGTCTGCGGGAGCAACAGCAGCGGCGGCCGTAGAAGCAGCAGCAGCAGCAGCGGCGGCGGCAGCAACCCCCAACGACCGGTGGCACGAAGCAGCGCCGGCCGCGCCTCGGGCCTGGCCGGCTTCCTCGATGATCCGCGCAGGTGCGGTGTCCGACGGTGGTGAGGCGGCGGCCGTCCGGGTCGCGCCGTGGGCCGTCGGAGTCCAGGGAGAGGCCAGCGAGGCCGGCACGACGGCCTGCGAAGCTGGCGGTGCGGAGGCAAGGCCGCAAGCAGCGAGGGAGCCGGACGGGACCAGCTGGCAGTCGGTGAGGCGACGAGGGGAGGTAACGAGGGAGCCGGGCGGGGCCAGATGGCGTTCGGCGCGGCGGCGCGGGGAGGCCGGGCGGGCGGTGAGGCCCCCTCCCGAATGTCGGCCTCCCAGGGCCCAACATGCTGCCCCATCTACCAGGGGCCCATCTGGAAGGCAAGAGAGAGAGGGTGAGCAGATAGCTATGCGTTTCGCGGTCTCCCCCCGGCCCCTGCCTGGTCTCCCCGGATTTTTCCGGTGGTACGCACGGAGTAGGCGGGGTGCATGCACATCCTCCACCCGCACCCAGGTGGCCTCCTCCATAGGGTATCCCTTCCACAGTACTAGGTACTGCAACCGCCCCCTCCGTTGCCTAGAATCCAGAATTTCCTGCACCTCGTAGTGCTCGCCGTGCACAGGGCCCGGACCGCCCTCCCCTGCCGCCGCAGTGGCGGCAGTTGCCGGCTTCAACAGGCTGCTGTGGAAGACGGGGTGTATCTTCCCCAGGATAGGGGGCAGCTGGAGGCGGACGGTAACAGGGTTTATTACTTGCACGATTCTAAACGGGCCGAGATATTTGGGGCCCAACTTCTTACAGGGGACCTGCAGGCGCACGTATTTCGTGGAAAGGTAGACCAGATCGCCCACATGGGGGGTGGGGAACGGCCTCCTCTTCTTATCTGCCTGCTCCTTGTAAGACCTCGCGGCTTGCTCCAGAGCCGTTTTCACTACCCCCCACCCCCCCTCCAGTCGGTTCATCAACTCCCTAGGCGTGCGAGGCGCCGGGTCGTCCTGGTCGCACCCGGCGATGGGCACGAACTCGTAGCCCGAGACCACCCGGAAGGGGGAGAAGCCGGTGCTGTTGTGCACCGCATTGTTGTGAGCTACTTCTGCGAAGGTCAGCAGGTCCACCCAGTCAGACTGTCGGTACGACACATAGCAGTGGAGGTAACGTTCCACCGCTGCGTTCGCCCGTTCCGCCGCCCCGTTGGTGCTCGGGTGATACGCCGAACTCAGCCCCTGCGTAGCTCCAATGTAGCGCACGAAAGTTCTCCAGAACCGGGCAGTGAACTGTACTCCCCGGTCTGTGATAATACGCCGCGGTACCCCATGGAGGCGGTAGATATGCTGCACGAACAACCGGGCCAACCGACGGGCCGACGGTAACCCCTTACAGGGGATGAAGTGTGCCTGTTTGGAGAACAGGTCCACTACCGTCCAGAGGACGTTGTATCCCCTACTTTCCGGCAGATCGACCACAAAATCCATGGCGATGTCCTGCCACGGCCGCACGGGGTCTGCCACTTGTTGTAATAGGCCGGCCGGTTTGCCAACAGAGGGCTTGGTGACAGCGCACACGCGGCATTTCCGCACGTGGTCTGCTATGTCCTGCCTCATGGTAGGCCACCAGAAGTGGCGGCGGGCCAGGTGCAAGGTCTTTATGAAGCCATAATGGCCCGCTTGCCGCGCATCATGGCACTGGTGAAGCGCACGGTCCCGCACGGCGGCTGGTACATACAGTCTGGCCCCGTGCCAGGCCAGGCCGTCCCGTGCGGTGAGTGTGTTGGGATGCGCCCGCACCCATTCGTCGGATGCCAGTGCTTTCCTGCAAGCTCCCAGGAAGGCGTCTGACGCTGCGTGGGCCGTGTCCCCCACCCCTTCCCACGGGCAGGGAGGTACCAATGCCTGTACCACCTCCTCCCTCCGACAGTCGTACTGGGGCAATCGTGACAGGGCGTCCGCCAGGAAATTCTTGCCCCCGGGCACATATTTGAGGCGGAACCGGAAGCGCTGAAAGTATTGGGCCCATCGTACGTGTTTTGGGGACAGTCGGCGGGGAGTTTGCAGAGCCTCCAGGTTCTTGTGGTCAGTCCACACCTCGAACTCCTGGCTGGCCCCCTCGAGCAGGTGCCTCCACGTCCCCAAAGCCCAGCGGACCGCAAAGGCCTCCTTCTCCCAAATGGACCACGCCCTCTCCGTGGTGGTCAGTTTCTTGGAGGCATACGCGCAAGGCCGCAACACCCCGGTGTCATATTGCTGCAGCAGGACGGCCCCAACTGCCACATCGCTGGCATCGGCCTGCACCACGTAGGGCAAGTCGGGGTTCGGATGTCGGAGGACGGGTTCCTTGGCAAACTGGGCCTTGAGTGCCTCAAAGGCGTGTTGACAGGAGGTGGTCCACGCCAGCTTCTGTCCCGGTCGTGGCGGCGTCGGCCCGGGTTTTGTTCGAAGTAAGTCCGTGAGTGGCAGGGCAATGGAGGCAAAGCAGAGGATGAATTGGCGATAAAAGTTCGCGAAACCCAGGAAGCTCTGCAACTGCTTCCGGGTCCGCGGAGCCTGCCACTGTTGGATGGCCTCTACTTTTTTTGGGTCCATTTCCACCCCGTTTGCAGACACCCGGTACCCCAGGTAATCAAGCCGGGCTTTGTGAAACTCACACTTGGTGAGCTTCACGTACAGGCGGGCCTCCCTCAGCTTGGACAACACACAACGGACTAGGGCGATGTGTTCCTCCATGGTCGTCGAGTATATCAGGATGTCATCCAGATACACTAAGACCCCCCGGTACAGGTGGTCATGCAGGACTTGGTTTATAAGCTGCATGAAAACCACGGGGGCCCCCTGCAGACCGAACGGCATCACCCTGTATTGGAAACTGCCCAACGGACAGTTGAAGGCCGTTTTCCACTCGTCACCGGCCCTGACCCGCACCCGATAATAAGCCTCCCGCAGGTCCAACCGGGTGAATATTCGGCCCTTGGTGAGATGGGCCAGGAGGTCTTTCATGAGAGGCAGGGGGTATAGATGTTCCACACAAACCGCATTCACCCCCCGGTAGTCCACACACAGTCTGAGGGTCCCATCCTTCTTCTCCCGGAAGAGGACAGGAGCCTCCACCCTCGACCGGGCAGGTTGGATAAACCCCCTCCGCAGGTTCTGGTCGATGTATCGCCTTAGTTCCTGCATTTCTCGAGGCGTCATCGCATACATACGCGGCTTGGGCAGTTTCACCCCCGGCACCAGCTCAATCGCGCAGTCTGTAGGACGATGGGGTGGCAAGATGTCGCACTCCCGTTCGTTGAACACGTCCGCCAAGTCCGTGTATTCCGGCGGCACCTGCACCCCGGGCCCGACAACGGCCCCCGCAGCTGTCTCTGGGCCCCCAGTGCCCTCCGGATCCATAAAGGAGTGGCGTGCAGGGGGTTGGGGCCCTGTCCCCAGTCGTAGGTGTCGGCACCCCCCCTCCCACCAGATCGTTGGGACCCACCTATCCAACCACATGAGCCCCAGGATAACCGCCTCCGTCATGGACGGTACCACAACGAACCGTAATGTTTCCCAGTGGGTGCCCAATTCCAGCCTCACCGGTGCCGTGACATGCGTGACTGGTACCCCGCCAAGCAGGGACCCATCCACCTGCTGGAACCGCAGTGGTGTTGACAATCGCTGTAGGGGGATGCCGATCTCCCTTGCCACCGCCTGACTAAGGAGGCATCGCGTGCTACCCGTGTCGAGCAAGGCCTTCACCACCCTCCTCTCACCGGTCTGTGGACTCACCAACGTGACAGGCAACACAAAGGGGCACACTGGAGCGCTTACCATTGGGTCCTCCTCATAGTCTTGGTCCTCGGACCCCTCCGACCCGTCGGTACGCCCATCCGCCGGTTCTTCCGAGCGCGCTGGCGTTGACGTTCGGGGTGTCTCGGCGGCCATCTGATACGCCGCCCTGGAGCGGTCCGGTGCCCTCCTGGGGGTCGGGACCCGTGCCACCGGGGTGGTGGGCCATGCTCGGGGTGGTGGTAACGGGCAATCCACTGCCTGGTGGCCCGGTTGGTCACAGCGGAAGCAACGAAACGCCAGTCGGGGTGCTGGAGTAGGAACGGGTTGCGGCGCCGCTGGCGCAGGCTTCCACCCATCGGCTTTCGCTGCTCCAGGAACTCGCCAGGCCCCACCGCCCGGCTCGGGCCTTCCCCGTGCATCCGCCAACACCAGGTCCAGCTCCACCGCCACCCGGAACCAATCTTGGAGTCGTGCTGGGACCCCCCGCACCGCACACGCTCGTCGAAGGGACCCATCGAGGCCGGCCCGGAAGAGGTGTACCAGCATGCGCTCCGGCCACGAGCGCAACCGGCCCGCAACCGTGCGGAAGTCATGCACGTATTCCACCGCCGGTCGGCCCCGTTGTCTGATGTTTAGGATCTCAGCCTCCGTGCGGTGGGTCCGGGAGGTGTCCTCAAAACGGACACGCAAGGCGTCCAGAAACAACCCGACATCGCCGAGTTCACAGGCATGGTCGCTATAGAGGTCGGCAGCCCAGGTTGCAGCCTCCCCCTGGAAGCAGGCTGTGACCGCCACCACCATCGCCCACTGCGAGGCGTACGCCTGGCCATATCTGTCCAGGTGGTTTATAACTTGACCCAGAAACATGGCCAGGCGGTCAGGGTGTCCATCATACATGGCGGCGAGAGGCGGTGGGCCCCATACCACGCCCGGGCCCCAATGTCCGACGGGTGGGGCCCCCTGGCCCTGAGACGCCCCCCCCGGCCTGGCTGAATGCCGACCCGGGGGTCCTTCCGGTGTTGGCCACCCCTCGTGCCGACGTGGTAGAAGCCCGAGCGCTGCCCTCCCTAGGCACCTTGAATTTCGGGCTAGCCAGCCGAAAGCGGGACGTACTCGGTTGTTTAGATGCCCCAAGGCCCCACTGGCCTGTCTCCGCCTCGGGACCCGTGGCTGCCCACGAGCCGCCGTCCCGAGACCCAACTTCCCCAAACCTGTCCCGTAGGACGTCCATTGTCTGGCTACCAGGGGCGGTCGAGTAGCTCCAATCCTCCCCATCGTCCTCAGTCAGCCGTCTCTCCCTCCAACCCAACGGAGCCCCACTGGGCCGAGTCGCCCGGCCTTGCTCAGGTGCTGCGAGGCCCAAGACCGAACTCAGCCACCATTTCCCCCCCACGGTCTGGCTGCTGGTACCCTGAGACTCAACCCCAGGGTCCGCTGATGGCGCCTCGCGTACTTTAGGTCGCACGACCGGCTGGGTGTCGTCTACACCCGTCAATTTGAGGGGCTTCTCCAACACCTCAGCTGCGCCGGCCTCCTCCTTCCCGCTGTCCAAGGCAGCCCCTTGCACGCCTTCTGCCATGTTCCCAACAGGGGACGGTCGCACAGTAGTAAGGTAAAGTAAACAAGGCAACGCTGGCTTAATGTCAAGCCCGTCCGCCGGTGAGCAGCTCCGTAGCTCAAAGCAGGAAACGGGAGACCACCTCCACAGGATTCAGATTCTTTATTCTCAAGAATACAATCCGTGGCAGGAAACAAAGCCAGCGTTGGCTGCTATCCGCAACCAA
>JAKJMR010000251.1:47315-78952 GCA_024449315.1 Daboia siamensis | reverse complement strand
TAGAATAGAATAGAATAGAATAGAATAGAATAGAATAGAATAGAATAGAATAGAATGGAACTTGGAAGTCTTTTAGTCCAGCCCCCTGCTCAAGCAGGATAATCTCAGACAAGTGATCTGTCTAGCTGCTTCTTAAAAATCTCCTGTGATGGACCACCCATGATTTCTGGAGGCAAGTGGTTCCACTGGTTAATTGTCCTCATTGTCAGGAAGTTTCTCCTTAATTCCCGGTTGCCTCTCTCTTTGATCAGTTTTCAACAATTGCTTCTTCTCTGCCCTCTGGTGATTTGGTGAATAACGTGACCCCCTTTTCTTTGAGGCAGCTCTCAAATACTTGAATACTGCTGTCATGTCTTCCATATTTCTTCTTTACTTTAGACTAGCTAAACCCAAGTCCCACAGCCATTCTTCATATTTTTTAGTCTCCAGGTCTTCAATTATTTTAGATGCTCTTCTCTGAATTTTTTCCAGACTCTCAAAATGTTTTTTGTAATATGGTGACCAAAATTGGCTGCAGTATTTCAGGTGTGGTCTTATTAGAGTTTCATAAAGTGGTACTAATACTTTGTGTGATCTGGATTCTATACCTCTGTTTATACAACCCAGGATTGTATTAACTTTTTTGGTTGCTGCTGCACACTGCTGGCTCATAGTCAAGTGATCCTCCACTACAACTCCAAGGTCCCTTTCACAGTTACTGTTTTTAAGCCAGATCTCACCCAGTCTGTACTTGTACCTTTGATTTTTCCTGCCTAAATATAAATATTTGCTTTTCTCCACATTGAAGCTCATTTTGTTGGAGAGGCTCATTGTTCAAGTTTGTCAAGATCTTTTTGGATCCTGAGTTTGTCTTCTGGGGTGTTGGCTATTCCTGCCAGTTTGGTGTCATCTGAAAATTTGATGAGTTCCCCTTCAATTCCTTCATCTAAGTCATTTATGAAGATCAATATCTGGACCTAAGACGGAACCTTGTGGTACTCCACTGCTTGCTTCTCTCCATGTGGATATGATGCCTTTGAGGGCTACTCATTGAGTATGGTTTGCCAGCCAGCTACAGATCCATCTGGTGGTGATGTTGTCTATTCCAACTTTTTCTAGTTTACTAAGGAGTAGGTTGTGGACTACTTTATCAAATGCCTTACTGAAGTCTAAGTTTACTACGTTCACAGCATTTTGCTGGTCTACTAATTTAGTCACTTTATCGAAGAATGAAATAAGATTGGTTTGGCATGATCTGTTTTTAACAAATTCGTGCTGGCTACTAGTTATAACATTGTTTGCTTCTAGTTGTTTTCAGATCTGTGTTTTGTTTATTTTTTCTAGGATTTTCCCAGGTATTGATTGGTCTATATTTTCCTCGGTCCATTTTTTCCTCCTTTCTTGAAAATGGGAACCACATCAGCCCTTTTCCAATCCTCAAGTACTTTCCTGGTGCTCCAGGATTTGTGAAAGATGTGGTGCAATGGTTCTGAGATAACATCTGCCAGCTCCTTCAGAACTCTGGGGTGTAGTCTGTTGGGTCCCAGTGATTTATGCTCATCAAGGTCGGATAGGTGTTCTCTTATCATTTTCTTCCTTATTTTAATTTTTGTTTCAAGTTTGTCTTTTGCAGTGTTGTTGGTTTTTTTTTGTATGCTGGACTATAGTTTCTTTTTGTGTGAAGAGTCATGCAAAGTATGAGCTAAGCAGCTCTGCTTTCTCCCTGTTGCCTGTTATTTGCTTGCCATCTTCTCTCTTTAGTGGACCTACAGTTTCCTTGACTTTTTTCTTGTTATTAATGTGTTAGAAGACACTTTTTTTATTATTGTTGATTTCTGTTGCAAGTCTTTGATCATTCTGAGCCTTTGCTTTCTTGACTTCATCTTTGCATGTTCTGGCTATCTGCTGATAATTGGCCTTAGTTATGTGCCCCTCTTTCCACTTTTAGTATTTGTCCTTTCTGTCTTTCAGTTTTTCAGAGAGATACAATACATACCATACAATATTGATTATATATTTATATGCAAATAAGGATGAATTATTTAAGGAGACTTTGAGTCATGTCCAATAAAACCAGGAATTAAAACATTTTGCAAATTCATTAAAATAATAAAAATAAATAAAACTAGAGAGGAAAGATGCTACAAAAACCCCTGGACTTTTTTTTGTTTTTCTTTGAAGATGTTTCACTTCTTATCCAAAAAGCTTGTTCAGCTTTGACTGTGATTTAAAAAAAAAATCCCAAAACCCAAGAAAGTCCCGTAGCTTCTTGAAACTGCACCTTTGGGATAACCGCTGGCATTTTTAAAAGGTTACTTCTACCTGTCTGCCTTTTTCTTTTTCTGTCAAGAAGGGATGGGAAGACAAGGAAGGCAAACAGAACTACAAATCTCTGGGAAGATGTGATGGGATCTGTGTCACTTCTATGGGGAAAAAGTTCTCATGTCTTCTATTACTGGACCTATCAAAGAGTTAATTCTTCAATACTGCACAACAGAAAAAGTTTTTAGGCAGGAATTGTTCCTTTGAAAAACAAACAAGCAAATGGAGTATGCAAAGAAATAGCATAATGATTAGGAACAGAAATAACTATTTACTTTTAAAACTTTCATTATTGCATAACATCATATACAAATATTGGGCTAAAATTAAGTACACAACACATAGCAATTGGAGCTTCTGGTTGTAGTGTTACAGGTCTTCAAAAGGAGATTTCTAAGGACATCTACTTCTTGAGATCCTACACCATGAGAGGATGGTTGTATTGTCAAAAATACCTGTGTCCTTCGTCTCATATGACTGGCACATTTTTAAGGTATACTTTTTTTTAAGAAAAGATGAGCCACTGGCTTTTTTAAAATGATGCAGTCTTATGCACAGTTCCTCAGTAATAAAGAACATTGGAAGAGGGTATACTGGTATATTTCACATGGTAAAAAAATGAACAATGAACCATTGGAAAGGCCAAAGATTTCCAAGGTCTCCAAAGATGCCAACAATGTCTTGAAAGACATCTGTAACAGTTCTGTGCTATGCAAGCTTTACACTTGCATTTGAGGAAAACAGAAGATAGTTATACAGTTGCAGCTTTAATTGGCTTGTCAAGAGTCTTTCAGTAAAAGCAAAGCAGAGATAAGAGCAGGTTATCAGAGAAAAACAAAGACTTAAAAATATAAATGTCAGAATTTTGCTGTTATGTCAGCACTGAAATTGCCAGCTGGAAAGCCAAATCATCCAATAATGGCCAAAGAGTTGGAGTTAGAGAAAAATTCAAAAGGTAGTCAAGCCAAAGTTTATTCACACTGTAAGGTATGGGATGAAAGTACTGGGCAGAAAGCAGATTTGTTCCTAATAAAAAAAGGAAGTCTGAAAGATCTTCTACAGTCAGACATCCTATCCTGGTTTTGCCTGATTAGACTTGTGCCACTAACTACTGTTCAAGCCCCATTCACCTAGCTGTGTGATTCAAGACTTGGTCTTCTCCTAGTAAAGGACCTGAAGCAAGGACAGTACAACAGGGAAAAGAAATGGTGCTGCAAGAAGGTTCAATAAGAGAGGACTTTCAGTTATGGCAAGACAACTTTCAACTAGCAGCTTCAGGTAATAGAAATCAGTAGCAACATCCATGAGAAGACTTTGGAAGCTACCAGCATTCCTGAGGCTGAGGCACAAGTACAATCAATTGCAGCTAATGGCAGCAAGAATACAGGAGTGGCAAAGATACTATAGTAGCAAGGCAAGAATCTGATAGCAGCAGAGCAGCTGGTTGCACTTAGAAGGAGAGGGGCCAAGGAGGATGGCAGCCATGCTACCCATGTGAGGGAATGGAAGCTGAATATACAACAACCCATTGAGACCAGGAAAAGGGAACAGATGAGGAGTGAGTCTGCAATAACTCATGACAGCTGAATGGGAAAGGAGTGGGGAGAGAGTGGATTGCATCCAGTACATTCATTTGAGAATGGAGATTGGCTGGAAAGAGTGGAATCGGTCAGATGAAAAGAGGAGAAACAGGCACAACTGGGAGGTGAGGCAGGCATACAGACATGCCCAACCCGAAGTCCGGAGTGGATATGACAGATCGGTGAGGGTGGAGTGATGCAGTGACCCCTGGAGGAAAAACGAGTAGAGGAAGATGGTGTGACCTGCAGAAAGGAGAAGCAAGATAAACAACAGCCAATTAAATGTGGACAGTGGAACAAGATCAGGACTGACCCTGCAAACACTCCAATCAACAGAACACAGATGAGACAGGGAGGGAGGATGCTGTAATGCACGCACACGAGGAGCAACCTGCTGAAGGCGGACAGTGCAACAAGACAGTAAATGATCCAGCAGCCACTCTGATCCACTGCATGCAGATGAGGCAGGGAGGAAGGACATCACAGCGGGCGTATACAATGCCAGCCCAAGACACCTAGCCTATGATGATTGCGGGAGGGGGATGTTTGGAAGATGGAATAACAGTAGCATCATATGGCTGGATGCAGGGAGGGCAGGTTGGGAGGAGGCAGGGAGGAGGCAGGTGAGGAGATACAACAACAAAGGGTAAGATTGACAGAGGTAGAAGAGGCAAAGAAAGGAACAACAGGAGAAAAAAAAGCAATAGGACTGAAACACAAACAAGGAGATGCGGGACAGCTAGGATACTTACGGTTAGTTAGGACAGACAGCCCTATCACACGATCAATGGGCAGGGCACTGAGTCAACAAGGTTTATAAACAAACTCCCCACCCCCTAGCATTTACCCTGATGACACTGGCAGTGGACCAGCAAAAGCTAGGTTGTTTTAGGTTTGTAAATAGTTGTTTTTATTGTTTTATTGTTTTTACTATTTTAACAATAAACAGCTGTTTTATATTTTTCCCAAAATCAAGCAATAACACACACACACACAAACAAACACACACACACACACACACACACACACAAATGTGTTGCCCCCGGTCTCCGTTTTGCTGGCAGAGGCCTTTTCTGAAGGCCTCTACTGGCAAAACAGAGGCTGGGGACAATGTGCGTGTCATCCTGGAGCTCTGTTCTAGGCTGCAGAGGCCTTTCCTGAAGGTCTCTGCTGGTGAAATGGAGGCCAGGGGCAATAGCCTCGAGCTGTGGTGAGTGGCTGCAGAAGAAGTGGGTCAGTGGTGGCCATATGGGGTCCTCCTGGGCAGGGCTGTTGGGGCATGGGAGACCTGGGTGCAGTGTTCCTGATGTAAGTGGGTGCAGGTAGTGTGAGGAAGCTCCACTCCCCATCCTGCGAAATCTTAAGTAGGGCTTATTTTGGGAGAGGGCTTATATTAGACACTCACATAAAAATCAGCTAGGGCTTATTTTTGGGATATGTCTTATTTTCAGGGAAACACATTATATAAATGCTAACAGTATCAATGTGTGATACTTCTCCACTACGTTAGCACCAATGGCCAATATTCAAAGCAAAGATTTGTACTACCTTAGATTTCAGATTTGCACAGCATATTCTTGAGTACCATCTGCTCTTAAGCTATTAACTATATACAATTAATGTGCTTTATTATAATGAAAGAACAAGAACAATAATTTAATGTAAAAACATGCATTATATTTCAAAGGATACTATCAGCAACTTATTCAAGACTGAATTTATGAATGTTTCTAATGAAATGAAATGAAATTATCCATTAAAAGTTATACATATAGGATTTGGAAAAAAGATCATACATTTAATTTCAGTTTTCTAAAAATACTCTTTTCATTCTTTGACCTTTAGATACTGAATTAGAAACAAAACCATAAAAATAAAAAAAAAGATTGTTCAGATCAAGCTTCTCCAACTTTCATGTGATAGTTCATGTGGAAGGAACTAAGAATGCTGCATGAAAGTTAAGAGTGCACTTCATGGACCAAATGGAAAAATGAAAACATTAGAATTATTGATATTCAATTCTGCCTGCCTTTGCATAAAATAATATATTTGCCAAATAATGTAATATTTGGCAGCTAAAAATATACAACAGTATCTATTATAAATCAAAGCATTGTGTATTCAGTATATTCTATAATATGAACACCTTTAGATACTTTACCTTATCATAAGAATATTGTGTTGAAAAATGAGCTAATCTTTGCCAAATTATTCAATACATAATTATTTTACTTTTCATATGGCAAATATGCCTGCAATTTTTCAACTTTAAAGAAATAAAGGAATTAGCTGTATCAATTCCTATTCCAAGACAGGAGTGAGACAAAAATCAGCATAAGGGATAGTAATTTTTATTGTTGCTTGAAGGTCACAATTAATCCAAGACATTGTTCAAATGCCACAAACTGGGCAATAAATAATTGTAAATATTTTGAATCACAGTATTATTTATTTACAGTACCAGTTAGTAATCCTCAGCCAAAATTTTTCATCTTATGTTTCTTCTTTTCATTGCCCACAGAGCTCACATGAGATTACTCTAACCAACTTTAACATCAACTAATCAAAATATGATTTTCTTCTGGTATTCAAAAAACATGAAAAAAATGGGAAAGTAAGAAGAATCTATTCTCTATTTGACTTTCAGTGACTTCACAAATACATCCATATCATTTTCTTAGCACAGTACAGAAGGGAATCATCATTACTATCTTCTTCTTTTTCCCCTTCAATTCTGAATTTATTTATAGATATAAAGTTTCTTGCTCCTGCCCTACTCACATTAATGTTTTAAGACCAGTCAGGCTATGCGCTGCCTCCTAAGGAAAAAACAAATATGCAGCATTCAAATAGGTATACCACATTTTTGAAAATATTTTTTTAAAGAACCTACTACCAAAATTTGTCAAATACATGGAGATCGCAGCCCTACCACTTTGATAATTATAATGTGATAGTGTTGCTTCTATCCATTAACTGCTATACTCATACCCCTATTAACAGCCATATATTGTTCCTACATCCATCTTTCTTTTTGGAAATAGACTGCAGCTTTTGGTAATTTTTTTCTAAAACTACCAAACCTCCTCACTATGTCTGATAGCCCAATTCAGGAAAAACTATTATTTACAGCACTGAACAGGCAACATGTGATTTGCCTGCCATGTATATGTTAAAAACAAACAATCATTATGAGACTGAGCAAATAAAGAAGAATTTATGCCTAGACTATCTGTTGGGATGAATGTTTTCAGTTTGTTCCATTAAGAAATAAATAATGAATGAACCTTTATTATCAAAGTACAACATGTGTACAGTGAGATTGGCTGAGCCTCCCTTCGTGCCCCCCCCACAACTCACAGTGATAACAAACCCACCATCTTGTTACACCATGTGAGCTAATTGTACAACACACCGGCCTCGCAAGTCAATCATACATAATTTCCCATTCAGGAGCCTGACATCCCATGGATGGAAGCTGTTCTTCAGCCTGTTGGTGTGGCTGGCTATACTTCTGTATCTCCTACCTGATGGTAGGAGAGTAAAGAGGTACCGACCAGGGTGTGAGGTGTCCTGGGAATTTTCCTCACTCTTCCAAGGCAACGGGCCCTGGTGATGTCATCCAGTGGTGTCAGGGGACAGCCCATGATGTTTGTGCTGTGCTCACCACCCTCTGTAATATATTCCTATCCACGGCTGTTAGCAAATGCAGATCAAAATACAAACCAGGAAAAAAAATCATAATCATCAATAATCCAAATGAGTTTTGTTTTCTTGTTTTTTTTTTTTTAAAAAGACAGTTGTTCTTACAGTCTTTTTAATACAAGACTTAGTTCATACCTGAACACCCAACCTGATAAAGCTATCTGGAACACAATTTAACCTGTCTTTATTTCTCACTTTTATCTGAAATACTGGTTACATGATGTCTCACTTAATGATTGAGGGTGACTTGCTTAACAACCACAGCAGAACTGACATTATAAATCTGGTGTGGTCACATGATGTTTTGTTTAACAGACATTACTTAACAATATTGCCAGTCCCAATTGTGGTAATTCAGGAATGACTACCTGTAATAATCTTAATTTTCATTAAATTCTTCAACACTCCTAGCATCATGGGCAGAAACAAAAATATAATTTATCTTGGATTAGTCTGGCCCTTGTGTTCCATACATCACCATGGTGAGTTTTTCTTTTCTATACACAATATAAAAAAACTTTTCAAATACTGAAATGACGAAAAAAGTAATCATCTAGTACAGGGGTGTCAAACTCAATTTCACTGAGGGCCGCATCAGCATTGCGGTTGCCCTCAGGGGGCCGGGTGGGTATGGCCGGGGTGGGCGTGACCTACTGGGTGGGCATGGCTAGAGTGCGTATGGCCTACTGGGTGGGCGTGGCCAGCTCTACATCGTTCGCATCAAGGGTGCCTATGGGGGCCTGGGCAGGAGTGGGACAGATCTGAGGGTCTCTGGCAGGAGAAGGGTCTCTGGGCCAGGGCCAAGGCAGTGGGGGCCGTTCCCTCACTGTTTCCAGGATGGCTTCACGGGCCGCATGAAACCACTTCGTGGGCTGGATCTGGCCCCCGGGCCTTGTGTTTGACATGTCTGATCTAGTAGATGTGTTAAATATATATTATTGACTGATTTAGTTGTAAGTTTGGTCAGTATCGAAAGGAACAGATATTGATTTCTGCCATTCTCAATACACAGATTTATCTATCTAAATGAAGTTAAGCTGCACATCAGCAGTTTACTTTTAAGAGAAGAAAAGAACTTTATACAATAGAAAAAAAAACTTAATGTGTGAGTCTTTGTCATATTTTGAAAATGATTTTTAGTAAATAATATAAATATATCTTCATAATAACATATTTTATTTTTATTCTCAAGAGAAACAATCTGCAATAGATAATTGCCCAGTTCAAATAGAGTCAAGGTTCATAATACCTAAAAAGATATTTTTCATAAAGAATTCAAAGAAAAAGGAAATAAAACAATACTAAAAACCATCCAGTAAGCCAGGATTAACAATGTGGCTATGCCAGTATTTATTATATACAATTACACAGATATTAATGACTATCTTCACTATTTGCTTTTAATAATGGTATATCAACTGTACTTTTAAGTCTATATGATGAGAGGAAAGACAGCACCTCTACAATAAGATATCAAAACATTATGCATTTTTCTTTGTTTTAGATGAATCCACTTAAAAATAAAACTTTAGAATACATTAGACTCTTACAAAAATTTACAGCCTACATAGTATGGAAGCTTTTTTTCCAATGCTCCTTACCAAGCAAAAAGCTTTCAATATAGAATATTATTTATTCTGATTTGTGATTAAAGTAAAGGTAAAGTTCCCCCGCACATGTGTGCTAGTCGTTTCCGACTCTAGGGGCCGGTGCTCATCTCCGTTTCAAAGCCGAAGAGCCAGCGCTTGTCCGAGGACGTCTCCGTGATCATGTGGCCAGCATGACTAGATGCCAAAGCCGCATGGAACGCTGTTACCTTCCCACCGTAGTGGTCCCTATTTTTCTACTTGCATTTTTACGTGCTTTCGAGCTGCTAGGTTGGCAGAAGCTGGGACGAGTAACAGGCGCTCACTCTGTTACGCAGCACTCGGGATTCGACCCGCCAAACTGCCGACCTTATGATCGACAAGCTCAGTGTCCTAACCCACTGAGCCACCGCGTCCCCTTTGATTTGTGATTACTTCCAGATAATTAAACGTTTGCAGGATGATGTATATTACATGAATCTAATGTCTCTTCCTCAATAAGATAGGAAGCTAAATTCCTCAATAAGATAGAAAGCTAAATTAGTACTGAATGCAGTAAGGTCTCTCAAAAGCAGTAAATACCCTTCACCCACAGCCCAGTCAATGCCTTGGTGGATGCCTGGGAAAGGGCGGCCGCCGGGGCACTTGACTGTGTTGTACCCTTGCGGCCTCTGAGCCGGCGCAGATCCCGTTGGGCTCCATGGTTTTCTGCGGAGCTCCGGGAGATGAAGCGTCGGAGACGGGGTTTAGAGAGCGGTTGGAGGTCCAGCCGATCCGAATCTGACCGATTGCAGTTAAGAACCTTTATAAGGTCTTATCTTGCGGCTATGAGGGCGGTGAAGTCTAATTACTTCGCTGCCCTCATCGCGTCCGCAGATAATTGCCCAGCCGCCCTCTTTAGGGTGACTTGCTCCCTCCTTAATCAGGAGGTGAGGGAGGATCCCTTACAGGGAGGAGCCAAGGAGTTTAGTCATCATCTGACGGACAAAATCGCTCAGATCCGGGCCGGTCTGGACTCTGACTGGGCAGAGTCTGACGTGGAGGAATCGGACGGTCTTGAGCATGTTATCTGGACTGAGTTCGATCCTGTTTCCCCTGATGATGTGGACAGGATCATGGGGAGGCTGAGACCACCACCTGTTTCTTGGATCCATGCCCCTCCTGGCTGGTCTATGTGGCCTGGGAGGAAACACGAGGCTGGTTCCAGGCAGTAATAACTGCTTCTTTGAAGGAGGGTCTCTTTCCTGCTGCCTTGAAGGAGGCGGTGGTGAGACCCCTCCTCAAAAAGCCTGTCCTGGACCCGACTTTTTTAAATAACTATCGTCCAGTCTCCAACCTCCGCTTTTTGGTGAAGGTTGTTGAGAGCATGGTGGCGCATCAGCTTCCTCTGTTCCTGGAGGAAACTGATTATCTGGACCCGTACCAATCGGGTTTCAGGCCCAGATACAGCACGGAGATGGCATTGGTTGCGCTGGTGAATGATCTCTGGTGGGCTTGGGACAGGGGTTGTTCCTCTGTCCTGGTCCTATTAGATCTCTCAGCGGCTTTCGATACCATCGACCATGGTATCCTACTGCGGCGTCTCATGGGGTTGGGAGTGGGAGGCACCGTTTTACGGTGGTTCTCCTCCTACCTCCTGGGCCTTTCGCAGTCGGTGTTGATGGGAGGGCAGAGATCCGCCTCAAGGCCTCTCGTTTGTGGAGTTCCTCAGGGGTCGGTTCTCTCTTCCCTCCTGTTCAACATCTATATGAAGCCACTGGGTGAGATCATTCGTGGTTTCGGGGTGGGGTATCATCAGTATGCTGATGATACCCAACTTTTTCTTTCCACCCCGAACCAACCCAGCGATGCCCTCGCCGTGATGTCCCGTTGCCTGGAGGCGGTCCAGATCTGAATGGGGAGAAACAGGCTTCGTCTCAATCCCGCCAAGACTGAGTGGCTGTGCATATCGGCATCTCGGATTAACCAGACTATTCCATCTTTAACGATGGGGGGTGAGGTGTTACCCCCCGTTGATAGGGCTCGCAACTTGGGCGTCCTCCTGGATTCGCGACTCAATTTTGAAGACCATATAGGAGCCGTGACCAGGGGGGCTTTTGCCCAGGTTCGCCTGGTGCGCCAGTTGTGACCCTATTTGGACCGAGATGCCCTACACACAGTCACTCATGCGCTCTTGACCTCCCGTTTAGACTACTGCAATGCTCTCTACATGGGGCTGCCCTTGAGGACCACTCGGAGGCTTCAGCTGGTGCAGAATGCAGCCGCGCGAGTTGTGATGGGGGCTTCCCGATACTCCCATGTAACAACTCTACTCCGCGAGCTACATTGGCTTCTGGTTGCCCTCCGGGTGAGATTCAAGGTGCTGGTGATGACCTATAAAGCCCTAAATGGCTTGGGTCCGGGATATCTGAGGGAACACCTGCTGCCGGCATCAAGCTCCCTTCGTCCAGTGCGCTCCCACATGGAGGGTCTTCTCAGGGTACCACCGGTAAGAGATTGCCGGCAGACAATACACAGGGATAGGGTCTTCTCAGTAGGTGCACCTGCCCTCTGGAACCAGCTGCCAGTGGAGCTTAGGACTGCCCCCGACCTCCGTTCATTCCGCCGGGACCTCTTTGAGCTTTTTGGTCCAGGCGGAGAATTTTAATTTTAATTTTAATTTTAACTGGGGTTTTATTTTGTTCAGGGACGGATATAATTTTTTCTTTTTAGTTGTTTTTAACTTTTATATTTCTGTTTTTAATTACCCTGTAAACCTCCCTGAGTCCTTCGGGAAAGGACGGTATATAAATGTAATAAAATAAAATAAATAAATAAACTGTTGTTGCAAGTACCTCCGTAATCATATCAAACAACTAAATAATTCAGTTGTTCTGTGATCCCTAGAATGAGGTTCTTTTGTCGTGATCATCTCTGCACTTAAAAAAAGTGGCTAACCAAGAATATTTATTTGGCTTTGCATTGTGAAGCAAGACATTTGTTTTAACTGTTCTCTCTGCTGATGTTCTCCATCAACGGTTTCCAAATTGTGAAAGTGAGGCTGATTTGAAGAAATATATTGCTATTTTTCACTTACAATTAATGCGTCTCCCAATGTTTTTAAAATTTCCCCATGACATTTAACAGGATAATTCAAAGCAATTGAGGATAATAGTTTCATGCATACTGAAGCTAAAGGCTGTGGATTTCCAGTTTATTGGAGCCCTAATTATACAGTGTTTAAGACTCATGTTCATCAGGATTGGGATTCTGTAATGATTTTACCTGAATTTTAGTTTGTGTCTTGTTCCCTTCTTTGCCATCTTTGTTGATTTTAATGTTAATATTTAACTTATCTCCTTATATGTTGCTGGGCATTGTTAGCAAGCTTTACATATATTATTTGGATTGGAAATTACCAGAGTAGATAAAGGTAGAATCTGCATGGAGCAATGACAAGATGATTATACTCCAGTCTCTTCACATTAAACTATATATTGTTCTATGATATATTATTGAAAAAACATAGCTACAAGAAAAGTTTTAAAGTCTATCTACATTTTTGGACCTCAAATCAGCCTTTTCTTCATTTTTATTATCTAACAATTGATCCCCTATCTCAGGGGTGTCAAACTCAATTTCACTGAGGGCCGCATCAGCATTGTGGTTGCCCTCAGGGGGTTGGGTGGGTATGGTCTGGGTGGGCGTGGCTAGAGTGTGAATGGCCTACTGGGTGGGCGTGGCCAGCTCTACATCGTTGGCATCAAGGGTGCCTATGGGGGCCTAGGCAGGAGTGGGACAGATCTGAGGGTCTCTGGCAGAAGGAGGGTCTCTGGGCCAGGGCCAAGGCAGTGGGGGCCGTTCCCTCACTGTTTTCAGGATGGCTTCGCGGGCCGCATGAAACCACTTTGCGGGCCGGATCCGGCCCCCGGGCCTTGTGTTTGACATGTCTGATCTAGTAGATGTGTTAAATATATATTATTGACTGATTTAGTTGTAAGTTTGGTCAGTATCGAAAGGAACAGATATTGATTTCTGCCATTCTCAATACACAGATTTATCTATCTAAATGAAGTTAAGCTGCACATCAGCAGTTTACTTTTAAGAGAAGAAAAGAACTTTATACAATAGAAAAACCCCATATATCATAACATTCCTAAAAGAAAAAATAGATAAAATAAGCATAATATTAATTCTAAGACTAAAAGTACAAGACAGACTGAATAAACGCCAATAATATACCATTATCATTCCAGCTTGGTAATTGGTAATGGACGCAGTAGCTCAGTGGGTTAGGATGCTGAGCTTGTTGATCAGATGGTCGGCAGTTTGGCGGGTCAAATCCCGAGTGCCGCGTAACAGAGTGAGCAGTTCTAAAGCACGTAAAATGCAAGTAGAAAAATAGGGACCACTACGGTGGGAAGGTAACAGCGTTGTGTGCGCCTTTGATGTCTAGTCATACTGGCCACATGACCACTGAGACGTCTTTGGACAAACGCTGGCTCTTTGGCTTTGAAACGGAGATGAGCACCGGCCCCTAGAGTCGGAAATGACTGGCACACATGTGCAGGGGAAACTTTACCTTTACCTAATGGTAAATACCCTCTCTCCCCTCTCCCCTCTCTTTCCTGAACAGGACACTGTTTTCTTTATATATATATATTTTGGCTTACATGTATTCACTGTATATTGAATATTGCATAATAGCCAACATACAACTTCTCACATCCATTTTTACAATAGAGGTTTGCTAATTGGTACTTTGTGACCTCTAAACGTTTGTGACAATAAAACTTCTCAATACAATAATTCACTTATAGAGAATGCCCTTCCTGTTGAAATATTTCACAGCATTGATCAGTTATCTATAAATAGATAACTTTAACTTATCTGGAGATAAGTTAAATCTTAGACTGAAAATTAACTTTATACTCCTAAATTTCCCTTTGTATTTAAAAGGTAACACATACATTTTAAGTCTATGTGCATATGTATGTATATTGGGGAATTACATACATATACAGGCAAAAATACATGTATGGGTTGCTGTTTTTTACAAAGGTATACCTATTGCAAAATATAGAGAGAAATTAGTATATTGTTAAGATGTTTGACTGATACCAGTGAGACTCTCTCAATAACAGTGTCATGGGTGATTTGGATCAATATTTAATATATTTCTAGAGTGGTTGTAAGGGACGTGGTGGCTCAGTGGGTTGGGACACTGAGCTTGTCGATCAGAAGGTCGGCAGTTTGGCGGGTCAAATCCTGAATGCCGTGTAACAGAGTGAGCACCTGTTACTCGTCCCAGCTTCTACCAACCTAGCAGTTCGAAAGCATGTAAAAATGCAAGTAGAAAAATAGGGGCCGCTAAGGTGGGAAGGTAACAGTGTTCCATGTGCCTTTGGCGTCTAGTCATGCCGGCCACATGACCACGGAGACATCCGTGGACAAGTGCTGGCTCTTCGGCTTTGAAATGGAGATGAGCATCGGCCCCTAGAGTTGGAAATGACAAGCACGCATATGTGGGGGAAACTTTAGAGTGTTTGTAAAATTAATTAGTTATTAATTCATTCATTTTAATTTTAAAATTAGTTTAATGAAAATTAGTATAACCATCTACAATAATTTAATAGTACAATTTTCTAAAAGTGAGCTTTGAGGAGAGGTTCTTGAATATTGAACTGATATCTACATCAATGTTTTATCACCCCGAAGCTGGAAAAGGTGAATTGAGGCCCAGAGACCCTTTTTCCACTAAAGCCCCCATCTCCCCCATCCCCGGCTCCTCTGAACACTAGCAGAAAACTGATTGACTGATTATTAAACACATGCAAATTGCAGTGCAAACCCTAAAACAGACTGAATGTGAAAGCCAAACAGAAACAGCTTCTGGCTCTGTCCATTTACATACCACAACTCTCTCTCTTTTTTAAATTTATTGGTTTTTAACAATAACCATCTCCAGTGCCTGATGTATAGCATGTTGTCTTGGTTAATATGTATATTTGAGGAAAAAATGGCAATAATAATTAATTAACAGCCAATAATGATTAAGTTTGATAATGCCATAATTAGTATATTAATTAATAATATATTTCTTTGATCTTCTCTTCTCCCATTTGTATTCTCCTTCAACCTTAAAGAAATATAATTCTAAATATTTTTAATATATAAATGATTAAATATAGACATTTATTCATATTTATACATAAAGTGATAATATCTGTATAACATTTTTATCAGCTTATATTGTTCTTATATCCATCATCTTATTAGTTCACCAGGCATCCTATTTTTTTGATTTTTGTTTAAACTTAATTTCTCCTTTTATTCAATCCATTCTTAACAGTCATGATCTTCTCAATGTTAGTCCTCCAGATATCCAATTTTTTTCCATTTAGGTATACCATCCCAATTTTTTCATATTTCATGTATTATAAAAATACTGTGTTTCTTATCTATCTTATAACATCTGGGTATAACATCCTTTCTGATCAGCTTATATTTCACTTATATTTATAAAAGTTACATCATCCCAATATTTTTACATTTTATTTACTGTAAAACATACTACATTACTTAAATCTCTTATCCCTCTTGTTACAGGGCCCCGTTATGTTCAAAGTTCTCTATTCTTTTAACCATATTCAAACAAGTATTTACTCATGTAATACTCCCTCTGGTAAGGCAAGTCAAATCTCTTTAATCTGTCTCTAGCCTTCTTCTTTTGTTGAATAGCATTTTCAAGTTGGTATATTCCACTTACCTGGCAGTTTCTGTGTTTTTGCAAATATTGTTGGGAATACCAAAGATAGAATAGGTAGGATGTATACTTTCTGTCTCCCTAACTCTAATGATTCTCCTGGGAATTCTATAGTCCATTCCATTTTTATTGTTATATCAAAGTCTTCTAGATTTTTTTCTTGTTTATGTTGGATTTTTCCATTTGTAGCTTCATCAATATGATCATGTTCTTCCAATTTATGTTCTGTTATCTGATTTGTTTGTTCATTCACCATCATTCTCTGAGTGTTTTTGATTGTAGATTTATATTAGAGATATGTTTATTTATGTTGTCAAAGTTCTGGATTTCTTTGTGGTTTAAATCTATTGTCATTTGTATTTGTCATAACATTGCGTACCTTTCTTCTTGGAAAGTATTTGTCTTTCTTTGAAGTATTGCTTCTAGGGGTCTTTGATGTTCCAGGCTAAATCCTTCAGGAGTGAATATTGAGTGTCGTGTCCTGTCATTTTTTGATAAGTGTATGATATCCATGTTGTCTCCCCCCTTCAAATAGTCTTTCATCAATATTTTAGTTCAGGGGTTAATTATCAATCAATTAAAACTGCAATTCGGTATGTTCAGGTCCTTCCTGTTGATTCTCCTCTAAAAGATTAGCCAAGAGCCAAAGTTTTTTTTTTCTTTAAACAATTCCTAAATTTAATCAACAGTCCAAGTATTTTTCTTTTAGACACTTTTTAATCTTATGGTTGGGCCAGCTCTTCTTTCTTCCCAGCTGTCTTCAAAGTTACCTAAATTTAAGGGAACAGACTTCTGGTTTGCCACACAGCCTCCACGGATGGTTGTGAGACTTGTTCTCTCTCTCTCCCCCATCAAGTTTCGCATTGCTGGGGGACCCTGAAAAGGACAGAAAATCACCCCAAAGAGGCAACCAGCAAGGAGGGGCATTTCCTGGATTGTGGGAGAGCCACAACTCTCCTGTTAGACCTGGTTATCTCTCCAAACTGGCAGACAAAAGGACTGGCTATAGAAATATGGCTCGGCCCTAGCTGTGAACAGCAGAAGTCACATTTTCCACCAGGCAACCTTAAATCAGTGAGGAAGAGACTGGGTGAGATCTACCTCTTTTACACCCTAATAATTTTTTGTACCTGTTTAAGCTGCTAAGCATTTTCCTCCCTGTGGTGAGGGAAGGGGGATTTTAGCCCTCCCTCCAGAAAGAGTAGCCACCAATCACCAAGGGGAGTTTAAAATGTTGAAAAAGTAATTGGATCCAAATTGAAATTTGATTTCCTAGTTTGTGGACTGAAAGATTGTTTACTTTTTATTTTTCATTATCTATTTCTGTTGAAAATCTGGATTTTTCCTTACAAATAAGAAGAAAAACTGAAAAGATAAAAATAACTCTGGGACTCAAAGGGAAACTTTAAAAGGTAGAGGCAACACCATGTGGTCAAAGTTGCTATTTTAATCTGTTATTTCTCAGGGGCTTGGCGGACAGCCCAGGGAAATAGATAAGACATATAACCTTGAAAATTTTGAAACAACAACTGTGAAAGGCTCCGTGTTCCTTACCCAGGAAAAAAAAAAAAAACGTTTCCTTTCTTTTGGATTTCCTAACTGCAAAGCCTGTAGTCTAAAATACTAATATAAAAGAAGATCAGGAAAAAAATCTCTTTATGGATAAAGATCAACAAATTCTCTCTATGCTGAAAACAATAATTCAAACTCTTATTACAGCCAATGAAAAATTAAGAGGCTATGGTAAGGAACAAAAAGGCAGCCCAGATATGAAAGCCCAAACATTGACCACAACTAAAGAATCATCCCTCTTCATGGATTACTGCCTTGTTGTGGCGAAGGGGCTTGCATAATTCAATGAATCTATGAGCTATGTCATGTAGGGCCACCCAAGACGGAAAGGTCATAGCAGAGAGTTCTGACAAAACGTGATCTACTGGAGAAGGAAATGGCAACCCACTCCAGTATCTTTGCCATGAAAACCCTATGGACAGTACCAAAAGACAAAACGATATGATGCTGGAAGATGAGCCCCTCAGGACAGAAGGTGTCCACTATGCTACTGGGGAAGAGCAGAGGACTAGTACTAATAGTGTCAGAAAGAATGAAGCGACTGGGCCGAAGCCAAAAGGACGCTGAGCTGTGGATGTGTCTGGTGGTGAAAGGAAAGTCCAATGCTGTAAAGATTTTTTCTCCATAGGAACCTGGAATGTAAGATCCATGAATCAAGGAAAGCTGAACAAGACTGAACATCGACATCTTAGGTATCAGCGAACTAAAATGGACAGGAATGGGTGAATTTAATTCAGATGACCATCAGGTATACTACTGTGGTAAAGAATTCCTCAGAAGAAATGGAGTAGACTTTATAGTCAATAAAAGAGTAGGAAAAGCAATACTGGGATAAAATCCTCAAAATGACAGAATGACCTCAATTCGAATCCAAGGCAAACCATTCAATATCACAGTAGTCCAAGTCTATGCCCCAACCACCAGTGCTGAAGAGGATGAAACTGACAAGTTCTATGAAGCCCTACAGCATCTTATAGAATTAACACCCAAAAATGATGTGGGGGATTGGAATGCTAAAGTAGGAAGCAAAAAAGATAACCGGAATAACTGGCAAGTTTGGCCTTGGAGTACAAAATGAAGCAGGGCACAGGCTGATAGAATTTTGTCAAGAGAATATGATGGTCATAGCAAACACTCTTTTCCAACAACCCAACAGACGGCCCAACACATGGACATCACCAGACGGTCAACACAGAAATCAGATTGACTATATGCTCTGCAACCAAAGATGGAGAAGCTTTATACAGTCATTAAAAACAAGACCAGGAGCTGACTGTGGCTCAGACCATGAGCTTCTCCTTGCAAAGTTTAGGCTTAAACTGAAGAAAGTAGGGAAAAGCACTAGGCCACTCAGGTATGAATTAAATCATATCCCTGTGCAATATACAGTAGAGGTGACAAATAGATTTATGGAATTAGATCTGATAGACAGAGTGCCTGAAGAACTATGGACAGAAGTTCACAACATTGTACAACAGGTAGGAACCAAAACCATCCCAAAGAAAAAGAAATGCAAGAAAGCAAAATGGCTGTCTGAGGAAGCTTTGCAAATAGCTGAGGAAAGGAGGGAAGCAAAAGGCAAGGGAGAAAAAGAAAGATATGCCCAATTAAATGCAGAATTCCAAAGAATAGCTAGAAGAGATAAGAATGCCTTCTTAAATGAACAGTGCAAAGTAATAGAAGGAAACAATAGAATAGGGAGGACCAGAGATCTATTCAAGAAAATTGGAGAGATGAAGGGAATGTTTCATGCAAAAATGGGCATGATAAAGGACCAAAATGGCAGGGACCTAACAGAGACAGAAGAGATTAAGAAGAGGTGGCAAAACTACACAGAAGAACTATACAAGAATGAGCTTAACATCCCTGATAATCATAATGAGGTGGTCACTGACCTTGAGCCAGACATCCTAGAATGTGAAGTGAAGTGGGCCTTAGAAAAGTTGAGCAACAATAAAGCTAGTGGAGGTGACAGTATTCCAGCTGAGCTATTCAAAATCTTAAAAGACGATGCAGTAAAAGTGCTACACTCAATTTGCCAGCAAATTTGGAAAACTCAACAGTGGCCACAGGATTGGAAAATATTACATTCCATTTCCAAAGAAAGGCAGTGCCAAGGAATGTTCAAACTATCGCACCATTGCACTCATTTCTCATGCTAGTAAAGTTATGCTTAAAATGCTACAAGCTAGACTCCAGCAGTATGTGAATTGAGAACTACCAGAAGTACAGGCAGGATTTTGAAGAGGGAGATGAACTAGAGATCAAATTGCCAACATACGCTGGATCATGGAGAAAGCTAGAGAGTTCCAGAAAAACATCTACTTCTGCTTCATTGACTATGCTAAAGCATTTGATTGATGGGTCAGACATGACTTTGCAGCTAACAAAAAGAATCATCTTTACAAAATACAATAGAAAAAATGAAACATTCAAATACAATGACAGAAGAATTAACTGCTCAACAAATATTGACATTTGAAAATCTAGAAAGGACACCGACAACTTGGAAAAGGAAAAGTTTCCCTATACAAATCAGAACGAATTGGAGGATCCAGAAAAAGAACAGTTGGAACAGAAGATAAACAATTCAGAACAACCTCGTCGATACAGAAGAATAAAGAGACAACCCACCAGATCTACAAGTCTCAAAAAAATGGTGACCAGATGGTTTCACCAATATCAAATAATATATATGACATTACAAGAAGATTGGTTTAATGACCCAAAAATAAGGACATGGAAGATGACTTGGCAAAGGAAAAAATAGCTAGAATAAATGTGAAGAAGAATTGAGTTTCTACCGTCTTATCGAAATCTAAAACAGAATATACGTAAATAGATAAGATGTGGATATTGAATGTAAAACATTGTTATGAACTGAGATAAAGAAAAAAAAATGGACATTAAAATTTAGCAGTATAAATACTAATAGCTAAATTTGAATATTGGTTTGTGCATAAAGGTCATGTAAAGGTGAATAAGATGTAGATAAGCTAAAAACTTATTGATGAAAGTAATAAATAGGTCCATATGGAATGTTAAAAATGAAAATTATTAATTTAAGCAAGATATAGCAGATAGAAAGAGGAAGAGAGAGGAAGTATTAAATACTAAAATAAAAAGAAATTTGATTCATACTTAAAAAATTGAAAATTAGCAGAAAGGAAGGATATATTGTATTATTAATTTGCTGATAGAGAAGGTGAGAAGTTAGATAGATAAGATGTGTATTTTGAATATTAGATCTTGTGAGGAATGGTGATAGAGGAATTGGGAGTATGTTAAAAATCTTGGGAATGATAAATATCAAACATTAAATTTAAATATTATTGGAAATTAAAACTGGAAAAACTTATTAGGTCATTGATTGTCTAAAAGATTGTATGGTAAAACAACTAGAATAGATATAAACTAAAAACTATTGATATATGTAAAAAAAGTTATTGTCTATGTGACTGATAGAATAAAACTTGTTTTAAATCTACAAATAGAGAGTATATATGAAGGGGAAAAGAGAGGAAATGTTTATGGTAGCAATTTGAAATCTGTACTAATGATATTTATATGTAATTGAATTACTATAACCCAGCCCCCACGTTGTTTTTCAAATATGTGAATGTAACATTAGAAAATCAATAAAATTTGTAAAAATAAAAAATAAAGGGAACAGATTATTTTTTGTTTCTGAGCATCCTACCAGTTTCTGAGTCATTATTGTTGTTGTCCTTTTCTCTGATTCTCCACTAGGTGTCAGTAGTTGTTCATTTTCCAGTTTTTTTAGACAAAAAATTATTATTGTTATATATTTTTTATAATTTCATTAAAATCCTTTTAGGTGTAGTCTTAGAAGTTTTTTTTTTAATTTCTAGATTTGGTCAGTTTGTAGTATTTTAAATCTAATTTCAGTCTATTTCTTTCCCCCTTAATATTAATTTGCCACTTCCGTCTATGAGGGAATGGGGATATAATCCCCTCTCTTCACTTTCGGAGGTTTTCTTTCTTTGGGGATCTTTTCCAAGGATTCAGTTAGTAGATAGAAGAGAGAAGATCAATATTCTCACCATTTCCAAGCATGCTGTTCACCGATGTTCTTATTTGTGCTCTTGGACTTTGGCTGCAGGTAGCTTGGGCTAGACGCTGACATGCTAGCATTTCTCCTGTCAAGTTGGAGGGCTTCCCCCAGATTGAATGAAATGACCGCCATCATTTTGTGATCAATGGAGTGCCCCTCTGTCATGGTCATCTCTTCGGGGCAGCTTCAGACCCATTTAGGGACCCCCTGGCAGGACGAAACTGGCTGCTGGGAGTGGAGTTTTGCTATCCCATGGCCGTGCACTACGGTGCAAAATCAGAACTTAGTATAATTAGTATAACTATCTACAATAATTTAATAATATAATTTTCTAAAAGTGAGCTTTGGGGAGAGGTTCTTGAATATTGAACTGATATCTACACCAATGTTTTATCATCCCAAAGCTGGAAAGGGTGACCTGACGCCCACAGTCCTTTTCTTCCACTATAGCCTCCACTCCTGCCTCCTCTGAACCCTAAGAGAAAACTGATTAACAGGCTTCTGTTATTAAAAACATGCAAACAGGCTGAATGTGAAAGCCAAACAGAAACAGCTTCTGGCTCTGTCCATTTACATGCCACAATTCTGTAGACCCTGAATCATCCCTCCACCTGATGTACCTCCCTGCATATTTTGTATGACTTTGGATTTCAAAGATTTTCCTCTCTGATCACAGGAGTCAGATACTATAATCCCATGCAAGCAGCATCAATCAACAATATTTTAATCTTGATGTTATTATCACCATGTGTGGCATCTGTGAAAAATATTGCTTCAGTTAAAATAACAATTTTAAAAAATAAAAATAAAACCCTTGATATTTCAATAAATTATTCTTGTTTTTTTAATACTCTATAAAATTAATTTTGCAGATGTTTGTGCATTTTTCAAATGTTCAAATGTTCTTTGGGAAAATAGCATGATGTTTTTAAAACTTGGAACCGATTGCATAAAAGAAACAGCTTTCACAGAAAGAGATTTGAATCTCAGAAACAAATGATGGCATTTATAACAGCTAACAGGAGCATCCCTGGATAGTTAAAAAAAGTTCTGTAACAGAAGAGAGCAGATTTGTAAATAATTCTTATAGTGTCATTGCAAAAACAGTCAGTGGAATGAAATTATTCCCCATGCTTTATAAATGAAGAGCATTTTCTCACTACAAATCATTTAACTTCATACAGAAATCAACCAATGCTATTCAGATATTTAATAAAAACTTTGTAAAGCCCAATGTGTTTGTTTAAGATAACTTTTAAGGCTGTTCTAGAGCATATCTGGTGTGCATTGATTTAATGGCATATTCTATCGTGTAATGGTTAGTAATTAATAAGGGTAACTAACATTATAGTACATTTCAAAAAAGTGAAATAGAATCACATTTAGTCTTAATTAAAACTAGACTCATTGAAAATAATGGTCCTTAACCTAGTCATAATTAGCATTAATTTCATGGTTTCCACATGCTAGAAAGATAATGCTCAGAATGCTCAAAATGTTACAATACAGACATTAACAAGGAATAGAATAAAAAATACCAGATGTATGGGCTGAATTCTGAAGGAACAGACATGCCAAAATACACTCTGAACATCTGATAAATGATGGAAAAGATTATAGAGCTGCAAAAATATATTTATTCAAAGATTAAATGTATTTACTGTGTAGCCAAAAGTCTTAAAGTATGGAGGTGGTGGACCAGCTCATTTGCCTATTGAAATGTTTTTATTATAACCAGAATGTGATATTAATTTTTTATGTATGTATTTACAGTCAGAGTCATATTTATTTAGATAATGATAAGGTTTTTGGCATTTGACCTCTGTGTATCACCAGACTGAATTTGAAATGAAACACTCAAGATGCAAGTGAATTGAAGTCTTTCAGCTTTAACTCAGGGGGCCTGACAAAAGTATGGCATTGACCATTGAGGAATTACAGTAATTTTAAATACCCACCCTCATTTTTGTTGGCTTAAAAGTAATGGGTCAAACTAACATAATTGCAAATATAAAGATTGTTGTTTTTTTATTTGGATGAAAATCCTTTGCAGTCAATAACTACCTGACATCGGGAACTGATGGACATGACCAAATGCTGGCATTCCTCCTTTGATGTGCTTTACCATGCCTTTATTGCACTTGCCTTCAGCAATTGTTTGTTTAAGGTCTTTCTGCCTTCAGTGTTGTCTTCTTTTGGATTTAATCTTCTCTATTGGGTTGAGATCATGTGAGTACCTTGCCTTACTTACCTAATGAAGAATATCCCATGTTTTTGCCTTGAGAAACTCTTGGATTGCTTTTGTTGTATGTTTTGGGTCATTATCAATCTGCAATATAAAGCAGAGTCTATATCAGTTTTGCAGCATTTGGCTGAATCTGAGCAAAGAGTATACCCTAATCACTTCAAAATTCATCCTGCTAATTTTGTCAGCAATCAGGTCATTTTTGGTAGCTGTACATGCCATGCCATAACACTGGATCCTCCATATTTGACAAATGATGTGGTATGCTTCAGATCATAAGCTGTTCATTTCCTTCTCCATACTTTTCTTTCCCATCAATATGATACAAGTTATTCTTGGTTACATCAGTCCAAAGAAACTTATTCTAGAACTGGGTGGGCTTTTTTAGGTGACAAAATCTGGGCATTCTGTTCTACAGCATTACCAGTGGTTTGCACCTTGTTGTGAAGCCTCTGTATTTACATTCATGAAGCCATTTTTTGAGTATAGACTTTGACAATGCCATGCCTACCTCAGCAAGAGTGTTCTTGACTTGGCTACATGTTGTGAATGGATTTTTCTTCACCAATGACAGAATTTTTCAGTTATTGACATTAATTTTCTTCTGTGGTCTTCCTGACATTTTGTTAAGCCTGCCAGTTAATATCTTCTTTTTCAGAATGTTCCAAACTATTGTTTTGGCAACTCTCAATATTTTGATATCTCTCAGATGGATTTGTTTTGTTTTTCAGCCTAAGAATTTCCCATTTGCATTTGCATAAACTCCTCTTTGGAGCTCAGTGTTCCAATGAACAGCTACCAAATGCAAATGTGAAACTCCAGACTTTTATCTGCTTGATTTGTCATGGATTAATGAAGGAACAGGTCATACCTGGCCACGAAACTGCTTGTCCCATAGTTTATGAGTCACCAAAAATGGGGGTAGGTGTATTGAAATGGTTGTAATTTCTCAATGGTTATTGACAATCTTTTGTCAAATCCCTTAAATTAAAACTGAAAGCCTTCATTTTGATCATTTCATTTCAAATTCAGTGTGATAGTGTATAGAGACAAAAAGCCACAAAACTTATCTTTGACCCAATATATACAAACCTAATTTCATGCGTTTTTGTGACTATAGGTTACTGCTTGGACTATTCCCTGCTTTTTTCTTGGCAAGTTTTTCCCCCCTCAGAAATGGTTTGCCATTGCCTGCTTCTTAGGACTAGGAGAAAATGACTAGTCCAATATCACCCAGCTATTTAGTGTCTAAGAAAAAACTAGAACATGGTGTACTGCCTTATAGTCTGATGCTTTAAACATTAGACACCTAAACTGACTCACAAATTAAATATGGAAAAACTAAATATTTCAAACTTGGAAAAACAAGGTTATATGCTGTTACCTTAGCTGTTTCATTTATAGGCAGAAAATATGAAATGCTGGACTGTAAGAAATAAAAAAATGCAATTAAAATTGTCAAGTGTAAGTTCAAAACCTTTTGATATCTTAATACTGTAATATCATTTTGATGTTTAGATTTCCTAATATGAAAAAAAAAAACCAAAACAAGCAATGCCTAAATAATGGAAATGGCTGGAGAGTTATTAGACTTTATATTTTCAGATTCCAAAAAACAAAAGAAAACAAAACCAGGGTGACATTGAAATAAAGAGTTACTTGCTGCTTGGGAGAAAAACTATAACAAATCAAAGCAAAATTTTAATGCAGAGCCATTACACTGTTGACAAAGATACATATTATTAAGGATATGGTTTTTCAAATTCTAAAATATGCTACAAGATGGATCATCTTATGGCATCTTAATGAAGAAAAAATGATTTACAGTGTAGTGCTATGGAAAATTGTTGAGAATACCTTGGACTGCAAAGAAATAAAATCATTCAATACTAGATGTAATAAAAGCAGACTGCTCACTGGAAGGACCAATAATAAAAGGAAAGCTTAAATATTTTGAACACAATGTGAAGGCAAGAATCATAGAGTTGATCCTGATGACAAAGCTCACAAGAACTCAAAGAAACAGTTTCTAGCAGTTATCGCTAGTGACTCTGTGTCCATTGGGTCAGAAAGTCAGAAAGTGATTGAATGACTGAACAATAAAAACTGCAGCAGTTGAAAGAATCATAAAATCATAAAACTGGATAAAACTTCAAGGGCATTAAAGTCCCTGATAATACATCTAAACTGTGATATTGTTTGCTTTATAAGTAATGCTACCTTTTGTAAAGGATATCTTGATATGGTAAGATTCTTAGGTAAATGTCAGGCTAAAGAAATAAACTTTTCTAAGTTTATTTTCATAATGGACATATTTAGAAACTATTTATTTATCTATATCTATATCTGTATAGAAATTCATACATAATATGTTGACAGTGAAAGCTTGAAAGTTATACAATGTGCCACTTTATAAGTAGGAAGTTGTTCACACAAGTAATAAGGAACACAGGTATTTCTATTAACCTTGTGAGATTGACCAGATAAAAAACACAGCCAAATAAACCAATTCTACTTTATTGTAAGATTGCATTAATCAAATCTTGAATGTATGACAGTATATCTCTCCCTCTGTTCCCTTTATAGCCCAAGAAACTAAGGAGGATCTGTGCTGTTCACATTCTTGCCGCAGCTCTTTTATCTGACTATTTCCTTGGCTGAGTCTCTTTGTCCTGTCTCCCAAGGTCATTTCCATGTACTATTACAATGCTTAAGCAATAGCAAACTTTCTATTTATAACATTAACTTACAGAAATCACTGGTACCTTCAATGAAATGTGAACTCTGTATATTGTCCCACATTTCCAAGAAGTGTGTATGGAAGGGTTAGATTTGAGAGAGTCTCCAAGATACAATTACCCTCTGGCACCACTTATACTTTGGAATGATTTCCTAGGGGAGATCAAGTTAGCCTCCACTTTGTTGTCTATGAAAAATTTGAAAATAAAGTTATCCTAAAGGTAAGGGCTATCTTTATTTATTAGTTCTTGTTTGTTCTGCTTGTTTTTCCTAGATATTTTATAGTGCTACTGTTTATATGAATGAATAAACCTTTATTATCAAAGTACAACATGTGTACAGTGAGATTGGCTGAGCCTTCCTTTGTGCCCCCACCACCACAACTCACAGTGATGACAAACCCACCAACTTGTTACACCATGGAGATAGGATACACTTTTCATATATCTGTGAATAAATCTCACAGAATCCTACTTTGTTTGACATAAACATACATATCTAAACTTTTTAATCATTTCCATTATTATAACAATTATGCAAGTAGGAATTCTGAACTTTAGAAATATTTACATCTGTGGCAATATGTAAAAAAGTACTTCCTATTGTTTTTAAACTGTCTGATTTTCAGTCCAAAATTCCTAGAAGTAATGTCATTTTAATTTTCAGACATTAATATTAAGTTTATAAACCAGCATCTTGCAGTATATATTGCTAAATTGTAGACTTATATAGATCTTTCTTTGTGTTAGGGTATGTTTTTGTCTGTTGTTTTGAAGGGATGATGTTGGTTACATTTAGTTCAGCTTAGATATAGTGTCTTTTGAATTTTTCCTTCACTATTTCATATGGAGCAGGATTTTTATATTACTATTTTTTAAAAAAATAAAATCCAAGGGAAAAAAGCTCTGAAGTTTTCACATTTTTAAAATTATTTTATTTATATAATTTGCCATGTAGCATTATTTTTCATGTTAGCTTCATCTAGAATCTGGCCTTTTTAAGATGCCATACAAAATGATTAGGATAACTTCAACAGTATTAAATAGGTAAAAGTAATGGTGTTGTTGAAAATAACATGCTTTGCTTGCAGCATAAGTGGAGAAAAAGCTGAATGAGAAAAAGCTTATTACCTTCAATAGTAGTCACAACTATGGAACCTTGATCAATCAAATTATGCTTTTATATGTTGACTACCTAGAAGGAAATAGAATAGATTACATGTAAAGAGCTATCACAAAATAGAAAAGCTTCTGTTAAAATTAACACATATTTGATATTGATAAGAAATAATAACTTTTGTATCTTCTTGTTACAGAGAGATTCATGTAAACACTAAAACATATTAATTTAATGTTTAATGTGAGTCATGAATTGTTGATTTAACTCTACTATATATTCTTTGCCCTCCAGTTATACACTCTCAAGGAAATGCTTTCTGTTAACAAAAACAACAACAAAGAAAATTATTATATCGATGGATTTGGAGATCTCATTGTGACAAAATGAATATGATTTAATCATGGTTCTATCTAAGATGGAGAACATGCATGCATTTTGACGTATATAGTCTCCACCAAGTTGTCTGAATCAATTAATTCCAGGAAACATTTCCAGTTGGTGACCTGCCAGAATAGCTATGGTATTTGATGGACTGATGGTGACATAGCAAACTATATGTCCTGCATTTTGCTAATGTAAAACATAGTGTATGTAATGTAACACAGATCTTGTATGTATCATGAGGTAACTTTGGACTGAAAGGCATTTTGGAGAAAGAAGGGAAACCAGCTGGAAGGAGCTGGGATGAAAATTTGGTCTTTTTGTCACTAGTCACAAAATACAAGATGGTAAACAGCTTTGATCAGTCTTTTGTGATGAAGTAATTGCAATTCAGCTGAGTTTTTTCCCCTCAAAACTAGCAGTAACCAAAGTTGCAATTTTACTCTAGCTTATTCTCTTTTAACTTCACTATAATTCCTGTTTCACTGTTATTAGCTGACCAGAATCATTAATTTGAGATGGATATAAATTAAAAGCAAATATCAAAACAAACAAACAAACAAACAAATAACTTCTTTAGGTAACCTCATGTTAACTAGAGGTGCTGAGATGTTACAAAGTTTATTCTTTGTTCTCCTTGATTGGCTGAGAAAATGACATCAATGACAAGTTCCATGACACTATAGTACATACATCATTGTCAGAAACTACTGCTGTGCTGAATTCTTCTGACAATAATGAAAAGGAAGAAGTAAAACCAAGAATTTCTAGGGATGATAATCTTAAGAATGGTGTAATTCCAGCAATATTGAAGCCAAAATTTTCACTGGCTGAAGCATATTGAGCAAGCCCTCAGGATCCCTGCCTGCATCCTCTTGACAATCTCTCAGATCCTAAGGTCCAGCCACCCATGCAGAGACAGGATATAAAGGTACAACATCAGAAGAATGAGCTCTGCTGTTTAGACATACTATCCAAGAAGCAGGCTATAGAAGTAGACTCCAATGAGTTATATATATTAGCTATCATCTGGTGACTCAGTGTGGTTTATTTATTGGCCTCACTCAGCTCTGTCCTTGTTGTACAGTGCTTTGAACTCTGGATACAATGACACCATGTCCATCATTTTTCTATTGGGTTCCTTGCTTATCGGTTTCCTATATTGACTTGTGCCTAGTTAAAAGGAACTCTGATTCTAAACATTCTGCTTCAGTTTGTATAATCCTGGATTGTGGCAGGCATCCAGCTTGCTATCTTGCTAGCTGGAAGCTAGCAGTACTGCTGCCACAGATTTTCCCATTATTAGTAGCATATGGAAAAACCTAAGATGAAGTATTACCACCCGGCTATCCGAATCAATTAATGACAGTAAACATTTCCAGCACATAAACTCCCAGAATGGCCATGGTGCTTTATGGAGTGGCACTAAGTGACATGGGAGAAAAAAAGCACAGGAAAGGGATAAAGCCATTGCTATGACCCATTAGAACAAGTCTCTGTATGTTTCCAAAAGTTTGGCTTAGGATCTCCCTACATAAACTGAATATGTATTAGCATGCACAGGAGACACTTCTGGTGTTATGAATTCAGGAAGCAATCTTCCAAGATTATTTAGACTGCTCCATGAGAGGCCTACCTATCCTATCTGCAAAATTCTGGAAAACCATTAGATGGCAGTTGAAATAACTTTTTTGTAAAGGATCTACTTTTTTTCTAATCCACATATTATTGACCTAGCAATAAAATAGCTAAAATATAGGTTCACTTTAAGTCAGATAACAGGTTCTTAATGCCAAACTCAATACAGTTTTTTTGCTGTTTTCTCCTGAACAATGATAGTTAAATATATTATTCAAAATTCTCTAAGGACAGATGATGCCAAGGTCATCTGGTTAACTATGAGTGAATTGAAAATGTTCTCATCCAAATACAACACTATATTTACTAGACCATATTGAGATTTGAGTGCTTTTATTGCCATCCATCTTTCTGAAGGTGATTGTTATTTACTTTTAGATTCTACCTCCTGACAAATTGAAGCATGCTAAAACCAAGTGTAATAAATTTCTACCAGAAATCAAGGGCAAATAAGACAAATATATTACCATGTGTTGGGAATCCTAACTCTAACCATTGTCATAATCTTATACAGAGCATCAGCCAAATGTTCATACAATCAGAAGCCCAAAAATTCAAGAAATACTTTGTAAAAATTCCTTTAAAAACAAGATTTATGGTCTTCTTGATCTCCTGCAGGAGATGATAAAAAGCTTTATGCTTCTAGATTGAAGAACTTCCATTTTAACTACATGCTGCTCTGTATTATTTTAATGAAAACCTAGCCCTCTGTTCAAGGCATCCAGGTTTTACCTATGTAAAAATAATAGTTTTATCTATGGTATTTCTTTTAATAACTTACTTTTTTCCTAAAAACAAATCCCAGTATCAGCAAATGTACTTATTAGAAAAGTATAGCTGACTGTTAGAGCTGTGCTCAGATAACTCTTTGCATTCTGACAAAAATAAAAGCATTGATTATATTCACAAGCACTCAGCTAGAGGAATGTTGTTTGTTTTCAGATATAAAATGTTGAACAAAATTATGCTTTCTTTTGAATGTAATTAAAACAATATAATGGATGAGTATATGCTATCAGGCTCTCTCTCGCTTTGTTAGCTTAGAAGCAAGGGGGATATGTGTCAAATGCTTGTTAACTATTTTTAGATTACCTTGCTAGGCCCCAAACATGGGACAAATCTTTATTTCCTGTTTCAGCCTAACCGAAGGCCATCGACAGGCAGTAGTCACCACTGGTGACAGCTCATATTTGTGTAAATTGGTTTTGCTAACAAAGAATTAAAGGGAGACTGATATGCATTTCAAACTTATTTGTTTTCGTCAGTCAGCCATACCCTTCTGAGATTCGAACCTGGGCTGATTGCACATTAGGCAGTTGTTGTTACATATATATCTCATATTGGCTTCCTTAGTAAAGTAATTGAAATGTTGGATTAAGAAACCTTACAGACTAAGTAGAAATGAATTTTAAATGAAATATTGGACATTTATACACACATCTCTTGTATTGTACAACTTTAAATAAATAAATAAATAAACAAACAAACACGATGCATGAGAATATCTCTGCAATTATTTTATACTTTGAACAATTTATTAAGCAAATTATTTTTAATTAAAATGCCTGGGAAATTAGTAGGAAAAAAATATAGAACAATTTATTTTTCTGCATTCATTCCCTTATTACTATAAACCAAAAAGATTAAAAACAAAATATATTGTGGCTAGGCATGATGTGCATAATCTGTAGCCTAAGACAATATAAGGATCATGATCTAAATTCATGTGGCACTGAATCTAGTTTAATTTTTTTTTCATTCTGAAATTTATACATGTCCTCAATCTAACTGTACTTTATTAGATATTAATATTGGCTTTTCAAAGTGCTGTTTGGAAGGGCAGAAAAAGAAAATGATGGGGATGGATGAAAAAACAGAATAAAACAGTGTGAGAATGGAGATTTCCTTCCTTCCTTCCTTCCTTCCTTCCTTCCTTCCTTCCTTCCTTCCT